>LPNX010761670.1:0-107435 GCA_001517045.1 Pseudotsuga menziesii
TACTGTCAAATATTCATGGGTGACAAAGTTGGTCAACCTAGTTGTGTGATCATATCTGCTAGGACATTTGTAGATTTGTTCTAGAAAGATCTTGTTCCATAGAGATCGGAGTCAAAGTGCATAAGTTAATCTGCAAGTTTATTTTAAAGGAAGTGTTGAAGGCAGCGATGGGTCTGCAACAGTGGTATATAAGTAATTTGCAATGTTTTTTTCACAAAGTTAGTAGTCGTTGTCAAGCTGCAATGGTGCATCACAAGGTTAGAATATATAGTAGAATACAGGAAGCAATGATGAATATTAGTGGATGATACTTTGAAGCCTGTTAGAGGTATGATATGTTCAATAGGAAAAGCATGGATCACAGTTGGCTTAAGGTGGACATCCTTGTTGCATCACGTGCTGACTTCTACTTTAATGCTGTCATAACATGGGGTCTACTAATAGAGCATTCATAAGGTTTATTTTGAGAACTGTGCCTTCTCACAATGAATATGTCCAAGTCCTTGATTTGGTGGGGTAGGTAGGTTTGTGGGACATTGATAATATGTTTGTTATTTAATATTACCTGACCTAAAGAGGTTTTTCAAAACAGCTGGTTTCTGGAAGACCCACTCTCAATATTGTTTAGCATAATCAATATTGCTCAACAGTTCATATCTAAAAATTAGCAAAGTTTTGGTTGCACTGTTCATGCCAATAGATTGGGTTTATAATAATTATTCTAGAAATGAGTATCATTTGACAATAGGGTCTTGGTGTGATAGTAAAATCTATTGTGGATGGGTTTGATAGTTAAAGAGAGGTGATATTCGACATCATTTTTGTTATCCGATGATGATTTGCCTTAATTGGATGCCTGACCCCAAGTGCACCCTCTCCTGCAACAATTTGGGTAAATTGCATTATTGCATATGGTTGAGTTTTTCCCTAGTTCTCGAACCAATGTTGCAATTTCCCTGCTCCCCTCTTGAAGGTTGTTGTCAAAAGCCTTAAAATATTATACTTTTAGCAGCATATTCTGTGGATGACGTTAATAAGTAGTGAAGAGATTCAAACTGAAAGACCCAAAACCATGAGTTGCTGTGTAAGTGAATGCTTACAATGTGTACACAAAGTGAATGCTTACAATGTGTAAGTGAGAAAGATGTTATTGAACGAACTGCAACTAGAGCAGCAACATTAGCAATACTCCAAATGTGGATGCCAAAGAAACCATTAATACAAAGTCCTTGAGTGCACAGTCAAGGATTGAGGCCAACGAAGGCCAGAGAAAAACCATCTGATAATAGCTACGGGTAGAAAGCTGAAAGGACTGCTGTCAAGACAGAAGAACCCAATGCATTAAAGGGTCCTACAGCAGCATAGGATATTATTTATTCAAAATGGTTCGAATTTGTCTTTTTCCTGGTGAAATTTCAGCTAGTAAATTTGACAGAAAATTGGGTGCCAGGCCTAGTTTCGTGGATCAAAGCTCCAGGGACATAGTTCTTTCATGCCCCCAAATGTTTTGAGGGTCTCTGAATCGACCCACAACCTCCAAAAATCCATAAACAACCTACAACTATACCAGAGTTGGATTTTTTACTTTCTCGTACTCAGGGCCTTTTTGGAAAAAGCATATGCTACTCCATCCTACAGCTACCAAACATCAAGAGAAGGAATGCCTTGATCACTCGGGTTCAACTATTCTAAGGAATATCTACGTTAAAGTAAGCTAGAAAACCCTTGGTTGAGACAAGGAGAAAACCTAGAGTAAGAGCTCCAAGGAACCTAAACCCAGGAACTAGGATAGTTTCCCGAGAGTAGGTAGAGTAGTACCTAACAAGGTCAACGGTTGTTCAACACTGACAAGTTGACACATACAACTTGTGCAAGGAAGCCTTGTATCTAGTACCTTGTCCAATAAATTAGCAAATGCTGCAACTGGTTACCAAGGTAGCTAGTAGATGGCAGGGAACATTAAGGAAATTTTAGGTCAAAGTGACTACAATCTGTCAGTATTTGGCGTTGACAAATAAGCACATACTCTGGGCCAAAGAACACTTGCTATAGGAAAAGATGTAGGAACTTGATCCTGAAAGACTCTTCATTCAAATTATTAATAACATCGTAGTATCATATCAATGGAGTAACTAATGTGCACTGATAATTAGTTCAAATACCTACTAATTGCACTATACCACCCATTTATCATATCTAAATAGCAGAACAGGAAGACCAGGCAGGTAGATCTTCACTTAGAGCTGATTCTGAAAATGCTGCCCAATGCCCAACCATCTTGTACTCTGTTTATAGGTAGTAAAGAAATTGATTCATGCATATCGATTTCATGGCCCGGTCATATGTTCTAGACTTGAACTTTCCAACAATATATGTTTTGAATGTCTAAAGATGGTTTCATCTATGAGAAAAGGCTTATGGACCACATTATTTATTGACTGACAGGTATACATACAGAGAATTGGAGAGATCAAAAAAAGAAACCTGAGGGACATGACTGGTAAGTGATGAAAAATAATGCTTACATAAAAACTTGTAGGTTGCAATGCACTCAGAAGTCAGAATGTATTTAGCATTATGCAATTGAAGCAAGCTAGCTTCTATTTAGGCATAACTACATTTGCAAGCAATAGTGACACACACATTAGAAAAAGCAATGTGTTTATAATGGAGACGAGCAAACCATAGCAGTCAAATGGCTAATAACAAGTTATTTTTAGAAATGATGAAGGCATTGACTATAAAACCTCCCTATGGAAAGAAATGGTAACTTGATAAAAGAATGCACTTGAAAGACATAATGAAGGTGACAACATATTCATTCTCATGTTGCTCCTCATCTTTGTTATTTGAATGATGGATTATTAAGTAAAAAAGGGAGAAGATGACAAATCTAGCATGTGCATACCAGCAGGGAAATCTGTTGGATATTTGTTCACACCTATGAGAGGCACATTAGATTCATTCTGATGTTGCTCCTTGTCTTTGTTATTTGAATGATGGATTATTAAGTAAAAAAGGGAGAAGATGACAAATCTAGCATGTGCATACCAGCAGGGAAATCTGTTGGATATTTGTTCACACCTATGAGAGGCACATTAGATAAGGAAAAGCAAATTTTTATCTAGAAGCAATTTTTAACATGAGAATTTTTTTATATCTGACCCTCTTACCAGGCGTAACCGAGGGCCGGTTGTGTCCATTGAATGTTGGGTGGTTGAGAGGAATGATTGTTACTGTCCCCACCCAAATTAAATTCTTGTAAGAGACATGATGCTCTTGTTGAGCCCCTATGTATTGACTATGTAATGATTGAATGGATTAGGTAATGCTGGCCATACCTTGGTTTTCCAGAACAGCAGGTGTTGGCATTTCTCCCAGTTTTAAAACCTAGGGCCGGAAGCAATATTCTCCCAGTTTTAAAACCTAGGGCTGGAAGCAATATTCTCCTAGTTTTAAAACCTAGGGCCAGCTATAATATGCATACTTGACTGAATTGTGCTTTAAGCACAGGCCACAACTAATAATACACAAAGCATCTAATGCAAGGGAAGTTTGTAGTATGTACACCTTGGCACCACTATCCACTGTGGAAGCTTTTGAAAAAATACCAGAACATTCAAGTCAATGTTTCCTAAAAGAAGAAAGAGATCTCATGGTCCATAAAAGCTAGTGCATAAGACATGATCGTTCCTTAGTGGCCAACCTTGTCAAATGCACTTCAGATTGCACAAACTGCATAGAAGCAACAACCCATTATGCCCATTATGAAGGAAAACAAGAAGAACCCATGACGCATAACATGGTCTAGACATAGAAAAGTGGATAGAAAGACCACCACCACTTTCATGATAACATAGGAGGGTTGAAAGAAAATCCAATTTCAACAAAAGTATAGTATAATAACTGATACATCGAAACAATTTTCATAAAACGAATGTACATGCTGTAGTGTTACTGATGCTAATAATCTATGAAATATCAAAACATTTAACTAGCACAAAATAGGGATGTTTAAAATGCTTAAAACATGACAACCACAGAGATGCATCATGCTTAACAAAGAAGAAAACTGATTTGCACATAGCTTCAGTGTAGTGGCTAAATCAATTCATACAAATTGTTTTTGATCTCTAATTAGTCTAAAAGCATTGCTACTCTACATGCTTCTCTGTAATACCACTACTGCAATGAGAAAACCACACCCACAATCTATGCAAAATAAGTTCACAGAATGAGCCTCAAGTGTCAACTTTGTTGGTTTGACCCTTCCTGCTAAGGAATAATGCCTAGGGAATTCATGGGATCCATTCCCACAGAGTCCTGCAGGATTACCAGCCGCAAAAGCGGCTGGTGGTTAATATTTCCCTTCATCAAGAAAACCAGAGAAAGGGGAAATATGCATGGCACTGGCAAGCTACCAATTTCCTCATTGTGAATGCTCAATTGTAGGAGGATGAGGGGAGTTTATTTTTATGGGAAAAAAGGGAAAAAAAAACAGTTCAAAACCTGCTCAATAACAAAAACAATAAAGATTTGACTGGGTGAACAGAAAATGCAGGATGTAAAATCATATTTGGAAAGACTGAAAGACCCAGAGAGACAATTAAAAAAAAGAGAACAAATAAAGTCATATAAACACTTACCCAACTATAAGCAGAATAAGAGACAACAACCCCAGTACATATTGATATGCATTGTGCTTAGAATTGACAACAGAGTTCGCATTATATCCAGGGACAATGTTCTTGCGATTCACCCATCCAAACTGAGGCCGCATCAGAAACACAAATCCAAGAAGAAACCCTGATACAAATCCTCCGATGTGGGCAAAGTTGTCCACATGTGGTAGTAACCCAAAAGCCAAGTTGACGACAATAATGACAAGTAGTGTTACCAATGCTGCAAACTACAAAAACAAATATCAATCTTAGATACCAAAGTAATAGAATTCCACCAATATCAAAATTGTCAGAACCAAAAGTAAAACATTTTATTGGATTCTTGTAAAAAGAAACAGATAATGGAATCTTGTACTAACCTTATTGGCATAAATTGTCCAGTTTGTAATAAGCTCTGAAAGCATCACTCCCAATAAACCAAATAATGCACCAGATGCACCAACAGATACACCATTCTGGTTAAAAAGTGCTGACGACACACTACCACCAAAAGAAGAGACTAGGTAGACTATTCCAACCCTCACTGCATAAGAAAAAAATGAAAATAACCAATTTATTGACTGCCAACTCATATTTTGGATTCATTAATGTCGGCAACACAAGTAACCAATAGAATGATAGAATGAACATATAACATAAAAATTGGCTGTATGCGTTGACTACAGCAGAGACTACATTTCCAATCTAGTTAGCACTTGTATCAACAATGAATAAAGGGAAATCCCAAGTATTTTCCTCCATATGCATAAATGTTGGATGCATAGAGCTAAACCAGACAGTGACCAGGGTATCACACACGGAGGTGAGAGTGAATCAATGAAGGCTGTAAAAATTAGGAGTTGTCAATTTAAAGTTTTCTTGCATGCATGTAAGCATCCCACATTGCTCTTTGCTCCACTGTCTTCTGACTGTTTTGGCGAGGCACAGTTATACAAAGTGGAGATGGTGTTAGCTTTCAGATGTTCAATGAATCAGAAAGGAAAGGTGGGCAGATTGGAAGCACAAGCAAAAGTACGGGATGGGGAAATACGCAGGACCAAATATAAGTTAAAATTTGACACTAGGAAATAATAAACCTTGATGTGTTTTCACAGGGGAAAACAATGAGAAATCAGAATTTACTTTCAGAGTTTGCAATACATTGATGGAATATTTTCAGGGTAAGATTTTTCATTATAAGATGTCATTATGTGCTTTACTTGCCTTTTGCAAATGTGTATTATTCATATAGTTTGAGGCTGTTATAAGCATGTACAATGTAATTTTGAATATTCAATTATTGAAAAACAATTTATAAATTGTGAAAAATGTATATATCTAAATCTTATCGTTTTTCAAAATACAATTTTTTATACAGGATATGTGGATTTCGACTTTTTCTATAGGATATGTGGATTTCGACAATGACAATGGCACAACCACAGTGAAAAAAGCATTACAGTATTTGAAGTGAGTGAAGTACCATTATCAGTAGCTATCAAGTGTACATGAAGCCATAAGGTCTCTTGGTTATTGATAAGGATTTGTAATGTTATAAAATGAAATCCAAGGAAGGCATTGATGTCCTAGGTTATATCGTTTGGGCACTTTTGGACGACTTTCAGTGGGCTAGTGGATATAATTTTAGATTTGGTTTATATTATGTGGAGTACAGGACAATTTGTTTCCCAAATTTGGATTGCTGACATTAGTTTCCTATTTTTTTCTTTACTAATAGATTGTTTGATTGGATATTCTTGTCAATCATAAAGATCCTTGGAATTTCTTGTCTGAAGGCAACAATGTTTGTTATTGGAATCACCACTTGTGGTAGGAGGAACATGAAGACTCAGGGGAAGATCCATGTTACGAAGCAGAATTATTTAGTTGCTCACAAGAGAGTTGTATCAAGCAATGGAAATTAGGAGTCACAAATCAATTTGGGCTTTCTGTTATTTTCTGGTAGTTTTAACTTCAATCCCAAAAAGTAAAAGTAATTCCATGCAGGGGTTGGGGATAAGGAAGTTGTCATCCCTGGGAAGAAAGCAGGCTCTTTCCCTAGGGAAAATTCCATGGGGTCAGGGATCATATCTCGTATCCCATCCTCGTGGAACATTCATTGCAGGCTTTAATCTCGTTGGATTCAACGCTTATGCTTTTGCAATATGGTATGCTCAGTCCAATAAAACTCTTGTATGGATGGCTAACAGAGAAAATCCTAACAATGCATGGGAATATTATCTAACGCTTAGCAAAGACGAAAATCTCATTCTCACTGACGCCAATAAGACACGTGTTTGGGAATTTAAGATGGGAAAGTCTGATAATGTTTCCCAGCTCGTGCTATGGGACACAGGAAATGTTGCCTTACTCGCACAAAATGGAAATCGTGGGTGGAAAATGATTCAATCATCCTACTGATACTCTCCTTCCCCAACAATCCATGGTAATGGACATAGACCAACTTAGATAGATATTCAATAATTCAAGCTACAGGACCGACTATCATCATTTGTTCTTCAACAACGATAACGTTCTAAGTCTCTCCTTCAACGGAACCAGCAATCCTAAACCAACCTTCTCATAGAATCGAGGTTTGTATAGTTGCAGAGTATGTGAGTCTTGTTCGGCGTTGGGGAGAGGGTGACTAATCTGATGAGCATACATTATTCAAATTCACTAACCCATGCATTAATTCATATTTCGACGAAGGGATGGGATTGTTAAATCGAACTTGTACAAAGGAATTAAATCGGATTTCGACGAAGGCACTACATCGGATTATGTGGCTGAATAAGGACGACAACAGAACTATAAGTGTTTACCACATATGAACCAAACAATCTTGCACATTTCTCTCCAAATGAAAACCCCAAAGATAGCTTGATTTAAAAAAAAACACTTATAGCCGTCGGTTAAGCGATTTAAAAAAAAAAAATTCAATACCGTCACTTAAGAGACGGTTTTCTTTGGTTAAGCGTTGCTTAAGCGACGGTTTTCTTTGGTTAAGTGACGGTTTTCTTTGGTTAAGCGACGGTTCAGCGACGGTTTTCTTTGGTTAGGCAACGGTTAAGCGACGGTTTTCTTTGGTGAACCGACGGCCATGTTGTAGAAGCGATGACCTGTAAGTGTAGTTTAAAAAAAATAAAAAAATCTTCACCGTCGCTTAACTGACGCTTAACCGACGCTTTATATTTAACCGACGGTAAACTGAACTGTCGCTTAACCGACATATGGTAAAGATGTCGGATAACCGACGACAATCCACCAACACTTTAAAAAAATCATAGTGTCGTACATGCGACAGGGAAGTGTCGAAAATCCGACAATACGGCCATCGGATTTTTGGTCAAAATGTAGTTGTGTGCATACTTCCCTTGTCCCAGGGAGATTCCATTTGCATTCTGCCACACCTCCATGCTTATAAAGTAGTGCATCATACCCAAGTACTTCATCTCGAACTCGGCAGCACGATTCCTCTTCATATAAGCAATCAACCCATCCTCATCTGTTACAAACAAGTCATCTAGATATAGTAGGAGTATCACTTAGTTCCCTTCTTCAAACTTGTAGTAAAAGCTGGAATCCGCTTTACTCTTGGTAAAGCCGAAAAGAGTCAAGAAGCTGTCAATCCTGCAGTACCATGTCCTGGGTGCCTGTTTCAAACTGTACAGGGATTTCCTCAATTTACACACATGAGTTTCCCTATCATGTGTCTCAAAACCAAGTGGCTGCTCCACATACACTTCGTCTTCCGCTACACCATTCAAGAAAGCAGTCTTGACATCCATCTGGTGTATCTTCCATTTAATTACTGCAGCCAGAGAAAGTACTGATCTGATGTAAGTGTATCTGGCTATAGGTGCAAAAGTCTCTTCATAATCTATTCCTTCTTTCCGGGAGAAGCCACGAGCCGCAAATATTGCTTTATATTTCTCTATACTTCCATCTGCAGCATGCTTGATCTTGTAGATCCACTTGGAAGTCACAACAGACTTCCCCTCTAGTCTTGGGACAACAACCCATACATCATTCTTCATGATCGACTGGTACTCCTCGATCATAGAATCCTTCCATTCTTTCTTCTCCACCACTTCTTCATAGTTGGAAGGTTCTTTATCAATGATGTCACATAATAGGGCTACATACCTGGAGTAGGACCTAGTTCTCTTCCTCTCTCTATGAATTTCTTCTGGAGCCCCATATCTTTATGCACCTTGGATAGCCTCTCGTGCCCATGCAGGTTTCCTCTTGTGAGGATTCTTCTCTTGGGGTGGATCTACAGGTTCCTAGGGTTCTTCTATTTCTTGATCTTCTTCTTGAGTTGCATAATTCATTGTTGTATCTTGAATCCTGGGTACTTCTGTTTCTTCAGGGTCTTCAACAGGTCTCTTTCTAGATTTGTTGTAAATTGAGTCTTTGTCGAATGTTACGTCTTTGCTAATGTCAATCTTCTTGAATCTTGGGAAGTATATTTTGTAAGCCTTCGAGCTTTCACTATATCTCACAAATATACCCTTCTTTCCTGAAGGATCTAACTTTGTCTTCTTTTCTTTTGGAATGTGTATGTACATTGGACAACCAAATATTCTGATATGGCTGACTTCTGGTTTCTTGCCGGAAAAGACTTCTTCAAGTGTCTTGTTCTCGAGTACTCTATGTGGAGTGTGGTTCTATACATACACAGTTGTCCTCAAAGCTTCTGCCCATAGATGCATGGGAAGATATTGATCATGAAGCATTGCCCTTGCATCTTCCATGATCGTTCTATTCTTCCTTTCTGCAAGCCCATTCTGTTGTGGATTATATGGAGTGGTCAACTCCCTGTTAATCCCTGAATCTCTGCATAATTATTTAATTCATTTGATGTGAATTCTTTGCCATTGTCTGATTGACAGGTATTGATTTTCCTTTCTGCGTGGTTCTCGATCAAGGCTTTGAATTCTTTGAACTTGCTGAATACTTCATCTTTGTTGTTCAAGAAGTATATCCATGTCATCCTAGAAAAATCATTAATGAAAGAAACATAGTATACATACCCACTCAATGAACTGGATGACATCGGGCCGTATACATCGGAGTGGATGATTTCCAAGATTCCTTTTGCCTTTCTCTCGCTACTTGGAAATGTCTTCTTTGTGTTCTTTCCTTTCGCACATCCTTTGCAAACACCTTCATGCTTTGCCTGTATTTCTGGAATACCTTCAACATATTTGCTTGCAAGTGGTAGTGCCCTATAGTTCACATGTGCAAGCCTTCTATGCCAAAGTTCATTTGTCTCTACTAAGTCATGGACCAAGGCTTGTTCTGGTTGGCCCTTTAGCTTGTATAAGCCTCCATCTTGCTCTCCAATCATTACTGCATCATCTATAGTTTTTCCCTTTTGCCACATAAGGACTTGGCCATCTACAAATGCAACCCTCATGCCTTTTGCATCTAATGCAGAGATGGAGAGGAGGTTCTTCTTTAGTCCTGGTACAAACAAGACATCCTTCATCTTCATAGAGTTTCCAGAGTCTAGCTTATAGGAGGATTCACCACTACCTTTTATTGGATATTGGTAGTCATCCCCAAGTTTCACCTTGTGAGGTGACTCATGTTCGGACAGTTTCACAAAGGATTCTTTGAATCCCGTCATATGTTTGGAAGCCCCACTATCTATAAGCCAATCATTGCTTCCATGTGTGACAGTTCCCGTGAGGGCAGAAATCAGAACATATTCTTCATCACTTTCTTGTTTGATTCTCTTTATGGAAGGTTCATCATCCTCTACAGTATGAGCATGATGTCTTCTCTTGTTTCCCTTATTCTTGTGAGAGCCACCCTTATTTATAGGACAATATTTGGCAAAGTGTCCTCTTTCATCACATGTATAGCACCTGTATTTAGATAGATCTTTGCCATATCTTCTAGGGTTTTCTTTCTAGTGAGAATGCTTATGTTTGGGATGATGATAGTCCCTTCTACTTTTCTTGGAGTGTATCATGAGAGCTTGATCTTCACTTCCTATATTTTCTTCTCAGGATACTATTCGAGCTTCTTCTTGTGAGCATTCCTCCCATAGTCTACTGAAGGTGACTAGCTTTCTTCTAGCACAAATCCCTTGAATGAAAGAGTCCCATGACCTAGGGAGACCATTCAAGGTGGTCATCACAATTTCTGCATTCTCCACTTCTTCATCCACTGCTTCAAGTTGTTCTTTGATATGGGAGACTATTGTAAGTATGATTGTATGGTCTCCGCATTTTGGATCTTCACATTCTTCAACTGGTTCCTCAAGGTCATCTTTCGATTTATGTTCTTTCCTTCAAATAGCTTGGTAAAGGTTTCAAACATATCTTAAGGTGTATTTAGGGAGGACACCTATGGTATGAGGTGATCCTTTATTGAATAAGCAATAATCCTCTTGGCCTTGATCACATTCTTCTTGTGTAAGGCCTTAGCCTCATCTCCCTCTGGAACTGGAACCTCTCCACTGATGTAGGAGACCAATTCATTTTCTTCAAGAACTAGGGAGATCCTATACTTCCATGCTCGGAAGTTATCATCTCCCTCAAGCTTTTCATCAAGCTTGGTGTGATGAGACATCTTTAACTGAGAACCTTAAATGGAAATACAAAATATTTAGATCTTACCAATTTGAAAAGCTGAAAACTGGACCTGGAGCTGATCTTCTGCGGTGCTGGTTTATTGGTTCCAGGGAAAATTAGGGTTTGACTTTCTCGAAGTTATACCCAACCAAAAACCTTGATTTTTGTCTCTAAATTTCGATTTTTTGGAGGAGAGTAAGCCTATACTGGGCTCACTCAAAAATTCCACTTCTGTGAAAATCCCTAATTTCTTGATGTAGTGGTAGGTCAAAAACTGAAGGTGGTCAGAATTAGATTTTGCTTTGACAGAAAGATGCGCCATTCAATGGAGACCCAACCTAGCCTCCTTTTGCTGATGGATTGTGGAGAGAGACCCCAAAAGTAAGAAGCCCTAGATTCTACAGCTGCACAATGTCTTCTTCTTAGGTTAGCTCTGATACAATGTCAGATTTTTATCAATTAGACAGTATGATCTTAGGATCTTATCTGAGAGAATAACATGCACACCAATCAATCACAAGAGACAATAGACACAAAGATTTTCCTCGGGGAAACCATAAAAGAGAAAACCCCACAACTTCCTTAGAGATAGAATGAGCACCAATGGCAACACTAAAACCCAAAGACAGAAAGATGATCTCCAATAGCTGTTCTCTCTCTCACTTGAATGAGCTTCTTCTCTCTCACCTATGCGCTATAGTTGGATGAGTGCATGTCTTAAATAGAGAGGCTCACTCTCTATTTATACTAGTTTCCAACTTGACAATAACTTACCAGGGCCAACTTCTCTAGGAGACTCTAATAACCTTAGTGCCCCACAACTGTGGGGACTTTTCCCTCCAATCAACAAGGATGGTTAATCACTATGAATTTACATGACTTGATTACATTAATGATTCTCCTGATAGGAACATCGAGGACCAATGAAATACAATATATGAAATATACAAGTGAATACATTCCGAAGTTACAAATACATCAACAAGATGTAGTAACATTTGTTATACATGCTTGTTGTGATTCCTTTTACCATTTAGGTACTAGAGAGAATAAGGAAAAGAGTAATCCATGTTCCTCATGTTTCCTTGACAAGCATTGTATTTTCCCTTTTGTAGATGATATCATAATAATAGCCAAGCATTTTGATGACCCATTTTTTTGTTCTGGGGATTATAACAAATTTGTTCCAAATAATATTTTAGGCTATGGTGATATGTCATGATCTGGAAACATATCTCTATTAGATATGGTCGTCATATTTCAACTACATGTAGGATAACAATCATTTCTTTCTCATAGGCATATTTCCCCAAGTTCTTGTCACACAACTACTTACTTGTGAATGTTAAGGGTCATCCTTCTTGCATTAAAATTGCATCCAATCCTTTTCCAAGGGAATCATGTTGGGCCCAGGGAAAGGAAGGCATAATTCATTTAGAATTCTGCCTAAGTATGGAGAAGAGCTAAAGGAGAAGAAGAAGGATCTATGACAGAAGTAGCGGCATAAACAAAAAAAGAGAAAGGAAGTTGCGACAAAGGCAGTTAAAAGAAGGAAGAAGAAGAGGAAGAGGCGCTAGACGAGGAATCCAAGATAGAAGGAAGGAGTACGACAATGGAAGGTACGACATAATAGCAACATTAGAAGGCATGCAAGTAGTATAATGGCTGAAAAATGACAGTAAAGCGTAATGCTCAGAAAGTGACAGGTCTCAATGATCATGGGCATGAGTTCGGCTAGAGCCGGCAGAAACTGCACGCGTGAAGGAATCTCTGTAAGTCAGGATGATAGTGCCTCTGTTAGGTGTTACCAGAATAGGAAATACAAATTGTTGGTTGGATATAGAAATTTGATTGAGAAAGCAACAAAAACCAGTCTGCATTGAGTCCGTATTGATTTTGTATTGATTTTGTATCAAGTATGTATCGAGTCTGTAATAAGGCTATGAAGGAGAGAACCCAAGCTGTTTGTGGGTTGTAATAGCGAGCTAGACTTCAATTAGACAAGAATAGACTCTCATTAGCTCTGATTGTTAGCTTTTGGTTGATGGCTATGTATTGCTGAGTGCATCAAAGTGAGAAATTTGCAGCTGAGTGTGCAGAAGAGTAGGAAGGGTTGAGTCGATCCAGGATGTGTGCGGATCATTAGTAGAGAAAACTAGGAAGGGAACAAAGAGACAATCATAGAGGATTATATGGAGGAAGAGTTTGTAAAGAAAGAGAAGGATATCTTGAGAAGAGTCAGCAGCTTAGTGCACAAACGGAAGGTGCATCTATTTCCTCATGCCATATGAAGAGCACCTTGTGGTTTTTTCCTAAATGGGTTTCCTCGTTATATTATGTGTATATGTGTGAATGTTGAATGTGTTTGAAAGACTTGTGTAAATGTTGCATTGAATGGATAGTTATATATTGATTAAATATGAATAGATGTATATCATCCGTATTGTATTAGTTGAATATGGTTATGTTGCACAACTATCATTGATATAATAAGTTGCATAAAAGAAGTTGGGTCACGACCTAACTGTTGAATCATAGTGAACATAAATAATCCACCCCCAGACTTCATTGAGAACCTTGGTGAAAGGATAAGGTACCGAAAACTCCCCATCCAACTGCAGAAACACGGTTCTGGTAGTTACCCATCTAAGAGAGATAGCTTGGGTGAGACGACATTTGCATTGCAGGTGTTGTCAACTGAGCTCTGCTATGTCAGGATGATATCTTAGGATTTGTTGCACCGAGTAGAAGGTATTGAATTTGGGTTAGGGTCCCTAGAGGAGAGGGACACCACAAGAGCCAACAAATGGTTCCATTGTTGGGACCTGAATCATTGTGGTGAGGGATATGTTGTGGCAACCAACGAAACCGGAGATCCAGGATTGGGTAGAGTTCAAGGAGTTAGAAGTTTCATGAAAAGAAAGCGAAGGGTCTCGGTGGAACCTAAGAGAGTGGTTGGCCCAGTACATCTATACAGACATTCATGAGATTTTCTTTTATGAGTTTCCTATTGTGTTGCATGAATGGTCATCTAAGTTGGAAACCCAACAAAGAAATTTTCAAGGAGGAGAACCCAAGGAGTGGACTCCTAAGTTGATTGAGCGACTGGAAAGAGTGAGAAACTCTGCGTTGAGGGCTGTGGATTTTTGGATAGATATTATCATGGAGGGATACATTACCGAGTTTATTGTTGACACAATAACCTCATACAGTAAGGCAGAGCAAAATTTTTTTCAAGGAACACGCGGTAGATATATGTAATATTTAAAGACGTGGATAAAAATGCTTGTTTATGAAAAAAGTATTCTGCAAATGTGACAGGACTGTCTATAAATAGAGTGGCTATGTCTCACCAGAACCCTGAATTGATATGTTCCTAGGATATAGTGGAATTGAAATAGAGTCGGGATTTCTAAGAAGCGAAATAAAATTTAGATCTGGTAAGCGAAGAAAGACTCAGTTAGGAAGAGGGAGTTGCATCACGAATAGATAACAAGAAGTGTATGAGCTTGCATTATACTTGGACGAAGGGTATTGTGATGAAGAACAAGAATATCAGTCGATCTCTGAAGGAGACAAAGAGTCAGAAGAGTCGAATGAAGCCCCAAAACGAGCTGAACGTGGTTACAACTCACCTACAACACTGCATACATCGCCAGAGGTAAGATCTAGAGACTCATTTCCAAGTGCATTTGTAAATAGAAGAAGTACTAATGCTATAAATAGCGAACACGGAAGTTCTATTAGCAAAAATTTTGTTCCAACTGTGCTAGAAGTAGATACAATGGTTGGAGATGACATTAAGTTACCAATATTCAATGGAAATGGGTTGGAGGACCCAAGACAATAATGTCTCCTTTGTGAAGTTGTGTGGACTGTGTGATAGATACAGGATGAGAATATCAAGAAAGCATAGATGATCATGATTCTGCAAGGTTGTGCGCTTGACTGGTACATGAAATTTTCCATAGTGCCAATAGGAGTTGTCCAGAAAACACTCAACGAGATTCGAATGGGTATGATAGATGAGTTCAAAAATCCAAATTCTGAATTACGGTGCATCACTGAGATATCTACTGACAAAATTTGTCTGGGACTTTGACCATAGATTTAAGACATTGATGGACAAAGTGAGCTTCCATATTTTAGATGTACAACACAAGGAATGGTTTATTGTTGCCTTGTTACCACATATCCAAAACCCGTTGATGGAACATAATATTGTGTTGCAAACAGAGGCTCTAGAGATATCAATGTAATTAGAATCCTTGCCGATTGGAGATATCGGCACATGAATGATGCAAATTCAGTCACAACTGGCCAACCTTACGGTGCAGCTCTAGGACAATAAGAGAGGAAAGGAAGTTTAAGAAGAATTATGGTGTACAAGATGTAGAAAAAATAGACACCATAAAGACAATTGCCAGACACTCATGAACTATGTTGCAATAGGATCACTGAATCCGTTAAACACCCAAGGGATGCCTTGGTGTAGAATATGCTAGACTATGGGGCACAAGTCCGAAGAATGCATGTACTTACAAAATATTGTAAGTCCACCAACTAGTATGTATTGTAAATTTTGTAAATTTGCAGGTCATGATGAAAAGGACTACAGAGGACTTCAACTGCTGCAAGAAAAGATGATGGATACCTACTTAATGAAAAATGATGAGAAGATGCAAGCTGAACGAGCGTAGTATCAGTATCATCCTACTCAATATCAACAACTATAGTACCCTCAGTTGCTATAGCAACAAAATCAATATCCACAACAACAATACCCTCTACAAAGGGGGGGTGGAAATTTTTGAGGCCGAGGAAAACAAAAAGGTGGAGGAGGATTTGTTCGTGGAAGAGGCCAAGTCATGTGTTAGAACTGTGGACAACCAATACATTTTTCTCGAGATTTCCAAAGTCCTGCAAAAACATGGACATATTGCAAAGCATTTTATCACACTGTTGAATAATGTCTGCAAGTAATTGTGAAATCATAGGATCGAACTGTCGTCAACCCTAATCCATTGTAGAATCAGAATCTGAACCCCAACCAGAACATTTAGATGATTTTTTTTTGAACCGAGAGAACCTCACATTACTGTCATTACAAGAGGAGGTACTGGGACAAGTGCATACCAGAATACACAGCAAGCACAACCGCACGTGAGACCCACGACACCGAAGAAAGCCTCGCTAGATGTCCATAAGGAGAAATAAGTATTCTTAGATGCGTGACCAAAGTTTGTTGATGCTAATCAATCGTCGACATTGGGACAAGTCAAAATCATGCCCAAACGATTTGAACAGTTATTTAGGAAGAAATCAATGAAAAACGTTAGTAAGCTTTAAGAATTAAAAAAAATTTGTTTAGCACTAATCAATGATAAAGATGATGTCGCAGAACTGAGAGCACTTATAGAAGAAACTCCAAATGACCCGCAACCTAAGAAAAGAGTTAACCATATCGGGAAGAGACTGAAGACAGGTCGAGAACTATGAATGACTACGCAAATAGGAGAATATGATATGGATTATATCATATTATATTTTGGCTTGGATGTTAACATATTGACAAGACAAACATGAGAGCATGAATAAACCGTGACAGGACTAGTCTCCTATTCAACTAAGGCTTGTGAACCAGTCGAAGGTTCCACCAATTGGTAGACTATCTCAAGTACCTGTAGAATTCAAAGGCTTAAGAACATATGCTGACTTCAAAGTAATTGAAATTATCGATGACACAAATACATATCCTTCGCTGTTGGGAATTGATTGGGAAATAAACAACCAAACCATTATAAACTTTAAGAAAAGAATATTTATCATTTGAAGATTATGAACTAAGGGTGGTTACGCCAATTGATCCGCTTGAAGGGAAGAGATATGCTGAGCTAGTAAATAGTGAATGTCAAGTAAATTACCTAGATCAGTTATATAATATCATGTCAACAAAAGAAGACTACGTAAATCCAACAACCAATGGAAAACTAAGTTGGAGGAGTGTAAGTTCTTGCACATCTGATTTAGGTGATGCCCTGGAAAATTGGCAGAACATGCTACATGGCGGAGTGTAAGTTCGTGCATATCCGATTTAGGTGATGACCTGGAAAATTGGCAGAAAAAGCTACATGAAGTTTCCATGATAAGATGCACAAGAATCACAATATATGTCTGACAAGTAGGAGATGAAGCAAGTGTGCTGCCTACATATGAAGGATTACCCAATCTTGCATCTTTTCTGGTAGCATTTGAAGAAAAAGTTACAGAATCGCAACGATTTTCCACCTTGGACTATGTACTAAAAGCTACGCCTGCAATATGGTGGGGTACACATAAAAAATCTATCTCTGAGTGGCCACAATGTAAACAATTACTAGAGATTAGATTTGGGGAAGAGATCAGTTATTTTGATCAGAAGTATATAGGGCTGACAAATCCGTTGGAGCATATTGAACACTATCGAGTGGGTTCATCAATTCATACGTGCGTTGGAAATGGTACCAAGAAATCGGTATACATCAGTGGAGTTGTGACAAGGAACTGTTGAATGGGAAAGCTTAGTTTCAAGGTTCATCCAGAAATTTGATTTCACAAATGAACATCCGATGATTGATGCTGTGCTACAAAAAATAAAGGAAAAGATATTTGAAGAAATCCCAGTCGCAGCCACAAATTTCCATCAATGCACCATGACTGTACACAACTGGATGGAATGTTACAATATAACATGAGAACCGAATGATGATGATCCGATTGAGATAAATATACCTGAGTCAAAGGGTATGCGTGAAGTGGAAGGAGCTGGTATGTCTAGTGACCAATTCCTAAGTCCACTCAAGTTCGAGAAAGTAAATATTGGGTCGGTTGAAAACCTAAAGTTTGCTAATATTGGAGATTACTGGGGCGATGAGACTGTGGGAAGGATCACTGATTTACTGCATGAATTTCAATATATGTTCCCTACAAAATTTTCTAATATTAAAGGCATAACCATGGACCTTGGTGAAATGAAGATACCCTTGAGACCTGATGCAAAACCAGTAAAAGAACGACTGTACAAATTAAACCTGTGTTACAAAGAAAAAATTAAGGCTGAACTAGATTGAATGTTGGAAGCAGGTGTGATAGAACCTATTGAAGAATCATAATGGATTGGTCCAATTATATTCCAATACAAGAAAAAATCAGGTGAAGCGAGAATTTTTTTTGACCTGAGGAAATTAAATGATGCCTGCTTGCATGATCCATTGCTGACTCCATTCATAGATGAAGTAATTGAGAATGTTGGAGTAAAATAAATGTATTCATTAACTATTGGATTCTCGGGCTACCATCAGATAAGAATTGAAAAGGAGGATCGATACAAGACTAGCTTTGCGACGGAGTGGGGATGCTACCAATACACGGTAATTCCATTTGGACTCAAGAATGTGCTTGCATTTTTTTCTAAAGTTGCAGTTGCTGCATTTAAATATTTTATACACAAATTTATTGAAGTATACTTTGATGACTTGGCAATATTTGGTCTTGTAAAAGATCACATAGAGAGTCTTAGAATGATGTTGGAACGATGCTGCCAGTATCAAATTGCCCTAAATTTAAGAAAGTGTATTTGTGTGTGTCTTTTGGAGCTCTGTTAGGCCACGTGGTCTGTCGTGATGGAATTTTGGTTTATCCAGCCAAAAATCGCCATCATCCTTGACTTACCACCAACTACCACGATTAAGTAGTTAAGAGAAACATTAGGACATACGAGATACTATAGAAAGTTTAGCAAGGGATATGCAGAGGCGATTGCCCCAATGGAGAGACTGCTGAAAAAAGACACTAAATTTCAGTGGACAAAAAAATGTCAAGAGAGTGTGGACAAGTTGAAAACAATATGGCTACTGCACCAATACCTATGTTTCCAGACTAGAAAAGAGAATTTCATGTTCATGTTGATGTATTGTTTGTCGCACTTGGCATTGTATTGACACAACCAGGGGAAGGAGCAATTGATCACCCCATTGCTTTTTCTAGAAGGAAGTTATCAACTGTAGAAAAAAGTTACAACACAACAGAGAGGGAAGGGCTAGCAATGGTATATGCGCTGCAAAAATTTAGACATTGTTTACTGGGTGGACATTTCAAGATGTACACTGACCATTTCGCACTGAAATATTTGGTCAATAAGCCAGTGTTGGGGGGGGAGATCTGTCGGTGGCTTCTCCTCTTCCAGGAATTTAATTTTGAGATAATTGTTAAACCCAGTCGACTGAATTTGGGACCAAACCACTTATCAAGGATTGAAAGTGGAGAAGAACCCACAAGTTTGGAAGATAATCTTCTTGATGCGAAATTGTTTGCGATAACTGTATTTGATGTTCAATATACAGATATCATACAGTTTCTGAGTACATGATATGCACCAACTGAGTTTACCACTGTGCAAAAGAAACAGTTGGTAGTGCGAGCTGCAGATTTCCAGCTGATTGCTGGACACTTGTATAAAATGGATCTTGATGAAATACTTCGACATTGTGTCTTGGAACATGAGTGACTGATGATATTAAGTGAATCACATGTTGGCATCGCAGGAGGACACTATGCAAGAAAAGCGACTGTGCGTGATATATTACAAGCAGGGTTATGGTGGCTGACCATGCATGCAGATGATCATGATTATTGTCGCAGCAGTGATATATGTCAAAGAATAGGGAAGTCGTCCCGAAGAGTTGAAATTTCATTAGTACCACAAATTACATTACAGGCATTTGATAAATGGGATGTTGACTTCGTAGGACCTATCAGTCCAGCAGGAAAACACACAGGAGCAAGGTATATTATCACTGTGACTGATTATCTGACTAGATGGGCAGAAGATGCGCCAATAAAGGAATGTACTGCTGCGACAACTACGAAGTTCTTATTTGAAAACGTTGTGACAAGATTCGGTTTCCCAAAGATATTAATCATTGATTAAGGTACGCATTTTGCTAATCAATTGATTGAAGAGCTGACTCATGAATTCTAGATACAACATAGAATAACAACTCCATATGACCTGTAAGCAAATCGAGATGTCGAAGCATTTAACAAGATCCTGGAAAATGCACTAACAAAGGTGTGCCATTAGAGGAAATTTCAATTTAAAATGGGCCTTCAAAAAATAATACAAATTCCATGTCATCATGTATTAGCTAATCAAAATGCTTTAAAATTAAAAAAGGGAGCACCTCTTAAACAATTTTTTAATATAAATTTGGGGACAGGTATCATAAAAAAAACTACTTTTTTGTTTGTAGTTTCGACATATCTCCTTGTGTTTTTACTCAAATTTCGATCGGGAGAGCTCTTTGGACGTCGATCGAGAGACATCATCATCACATTTTTTAAGGTATATCTTGTTTTTGGGGTAGCGGGGCCCGTCAAAAGTATTCCGAGTGGGTACTCGTTGGATGCGAAATTTAATTCTGCATCCAAGGAGCTCTCATCATCATGTTTTTTCAGGTATTTCTTGTTTTTAGGGTAGAGGGGCCCGTCAAAAGTATGTCAAGCGGGTACTCATTGGATGTGAAATTTATTCCACATCCAACAAGCTCTCCCGATCAAAATTTGAGTAAAAACAGAAGGAAATATGTCGAAAATACGAACAAAAAAGTAGTTTTTTTCATTTCTTCCTTCAAAATTAATAAATATTATTTTATTATTTTAACTATTATGATAGTAACTATTTATTATTTTAACTATTTCACTCATTCTTATGTATGATAGTAAATTTTTCAAGCATCCAAGAAAGTTGAAAACACATTGGTTAGGACGATATGTCGTTAAGGAAATCATTGATGGAGGAGCAGTGAAGTTAGAGAAATTAGATGGTACAGAGGTCAGAGGGCTCATCAATGGGAGCTGATTGAAGCCTTATTTTGATAACTGTGACTAGGTCGAATGAAAAAAAACCCTTTTAGGAAGGGTAATGTGTGTCGCAAGGAGAGCGACAAGAAGTTGATGGAGCTTGAAAAGAAAATCAAAGTTATCACATGAGAGAACATTAATAGGAAATGATGTAAAGTTGGCGCAATAATTAAGAAACTTACCATCAAGGTAGCTGTCAGTTATTATTTTGGAAATATAGACAAAATTGGGTGGCATAATTTGTGATCACGCCTACCATAAATGACAATAATTTCCTTTAATGATGCAAGCTAATTGACGACATGTTCAAAAGCTTCCTTAAATGATCCAAATTGTCGACTCATGAGGTTGAAAGTACATATTCCTTTCTAATTGAATACATGCTTGTGTGAAGGACAATTGTCAAAAAGATGTTGTTTCATATTACACCTTGCGCCCACACTCAAAGTCATTATGCGTAGAGAATAGAAGAGAGATTAATTTCCGCAACTAAAAGAGCCGAAGTCAATTTATGGTCATTTCAATATCGAGTGTTAGTCCCATTGTGAAACCTAAACTTGGAATTGCATCACCTACGCCTATTATGGAAGATATTGTGGTATACATTACCCCAAGGAAGCCGCCTATCCCAATCACCGACCAAATTCCACCTCGACCTTCAGAAAAACACAGAGTACAGGAACCAATATCGTCACCAACGTCAAAGGGAAAGCAAGCAATGAAGAAACAGATAAACGAGAAAGCAACAACAACGCCACTAGTCCATGAAGAGCAAGAAGAATTTGAAACCAGGAATTTGATGCCACCATATATTCCACCAAGAAGGATGGATGTTCCACGGGTTGGCATCTCAAGAAAGAATTGTTCTACACTGGTAGCACCCAAACTGCCAAAAGGAACTAAAGCACTACAAGATATCATGCCACAATTACACAAGTTACCTGTAACACCGTGGTTTTGACCCCATGGTATTGAATTGCATATGATGTAAATAACGTTAATAAATCGTGGTGTGGAGCTCAAGGAAAATGCCCCACCATGGATTTAGTATTTTATGTTCGACAATTAAAATCGATGTCGACGGTCTATGTGCTAGCTAGGCACAATATGTTTGAGACATCATGTAAAATGCAAATTAATAAAAATACCACAACTAGCTATGCACCGCAATGTTAAAGAGATGGGTGCATGATTTCACAAGGAATAAGGAGGGTATTATTTAAAACCTTGAGCTAGCGGGGAAAAGCCAAATGTCTAAGGGGAAAACCCATAAAGTGGTCAACTACCCATTTTGTCCTTTCGTTCCTAGTCATCTAGAATTTGGTTGGGGAAGTTATTGCATGGGGAGGGGAATAGTATGGGAGTCAAATTCGTATTGGGAAAGCCACCCATTTTTGGAAAAACGAATTTTGACTTATGGGCCAAGTAAATACTTGGAAAAGGAGTCCCAAGCTATTATTGACCCATGTGTTTGCTTCCTCACATAGCTGGAGATAGCTGGGGCATTCTCCCTCGCGATTTGGGTTGTTCTCTTCATTCCTCCATGGTTGGGGATTTCGTTTTTGGTATGGCTGAGTGAATGTGCAACAGTGTTGCCAATTTGGGGGTTTTGAGAGGAATTTTTGCCTCCCTCACGCAGCTGGAGCATGATATGCGTTTCCCCCATGTTTTTATGTTGTCTCCTCCTTCCTTCATGCCCAGAAATAAGTTTTTGTTATTGTTCAGTGAATGGGCAGAAGAGAACCACGATTTTGGGGTTCAAGGTAGTCGTTATTGCCCACATGAAGCCATAGACGTCTCTGAAATCGAGTTTGCTATCAGAGGGTTGTTTTCCCCAATTTTCATTTTTGTTTTTGGTTCCCAGGACGTTTTGTCCTTACCCAACAATTGTATTTTGCTGTGAGGTGCATCTTGGAGTTGACTTGGCTGAGCAAGTCCAAGGAAGCAATTTGTTAGATGGTTGACTATGTTGGTGTGAAGGTTGGCTTCTTTGAGTAATTCCAAGGACCCCATGTTATTGGATTGTTGCCTTAAATGGTCTGTGAAACCCAACTGTGTGTTGGCTTGACTGTGGGTAAGCCTGTTGCTCCCTAGCTCCTTGTGGAAATCATGCCCATCTCGGGGGGTGGCAGTGATGCTGAGAGATTGATGAGCACACTGGCCTATGGTTGGGTGGAACATTGTAGCAACATAACTAGTTGCAGGCCAACTTCTTTTCAAGATAAGTATCTTGTGCTTAATCTTTGCAAACTATTTGTTTTATGAATTAATATGAATATGTTGAATGCTTGAATGAATGTGTTTTTCTTTCCGTATGTATTTACATGTATAATGCATCTGTTTATGTATGTTATGTTTAATGCATTTTTAATTGTTATGTTCACGGGGCTAGATTTCCCGTTGACAGCAGCAACAACCTAGTCGGGTCCTCTCCATTGACGATATGAGGGGCGGGGGCGTGACATTATCCTTTGAAGATCATGACAAAAACAAATTCAGAGATATGGATAGAAAGAACTACATGAAATTGGTGAAAGATATGGACTCACCAAACTGTTTCGTTGCAATGAAATGGGAGAAAGGAATGCAACAGTCTAGGTTATTGTCATTACTATTCATGCCACACTTTGGCCGAAGCACAGAAGTGAACAATTATGTAAAGTAGCTACTGGTAGTATTTCATGGAGGATCCCTTTGGCTATACAAACCATACTCAATTGATGTTGACCTAATTTTAGTAATTACAGGTCTTCCATGGGTGATAACAAACCCAATATCAATTTTGGAAAATGACAAAGACCCAACCTTGACTGCGAAGGTCAAGGATAAGTATGACCTGGTCTGGGCCGGTAGGGGGTTCTAAATGACATCCATTAATGACCCTGCTATTTAGATGGCAGCAACCATATTCTCATGCAAAGTGTTGCACACATTGCGTCCATACCAATGTACCGCAGGTGCAATGATGCTAGTTGCACTCTGTACAGAAGGAGTCCATATCAATTGGGCACAATTTTTGCTCAATGAATTGTTATAAGATGCAACCTCATCACAGGAATAAGGTACTACTTTCTACTACTCTTGGTTGTTGATCTTAATTTCATTTGTTGTTTGGTCTAAGCCGACATACTACTAGCAGATAGAATTAACTGTTAGCTGCAGAGGTGCACGATACAGAAAACCTCTAGTTCTCGATAGACAATAACAAGTAAACATATAGTAACATTGAATTTTTTTGTATGTAATGAAGCCTTAAAGCATCTAGTGAAGCACCAGGTGAGACTTAATGTGAATAGTATTTCCCAATTTCAACGAATTATCATATTTAAAATTGGTACACACTATATTGGCATCCAACTACAGAGAGACCGAGAACACCAGCGGTTAGCGGCACAATATGTATTAACAGAAGATGACTTAGAAACCTTTATCAACGATTGGCCACAAGAATGGTGTCAAAAAGCACCAGAAGCTCAAGCAAAGGATATAGATATCAATCAAGACAAGACCCCCAGGAAAGACAAACAAGGTACGATGCCAGACAACACTCAGACCAATTTGCCTCCTCGGGAACCACCACTAGAGCAACAACAATAGGGAGAGTAAGACATAAATGAACAAAGGGAACCTAAGCGCAAGAAACAAAAGGATAATAAGCAAGCCAATACCTTCCATATGGATGATGAAGAATTAGCAACATTAGCATAAGCACTACAAGAAGCTTCCCAAGCAAGTTTCCATGACCTTGACAAGAAGCAGAATGAGTTTACTACTAATATTATAGAGAGGTTGAATGAACTGGGTAAACCAATTGAAGAAGTCAAAATTGTAGTGGATCGAGTGCCCCAAGTACCAGCATCGCAAAATGATCTAGGTCCTTCTGAACTACCGAAACTCCAACGACCAATGGTGAACCAACTGATCAGGGTACAAATTCTAGGAGAAGTATTGGACTTAATAACCTCAGAGTCCAATGAAATCTCCAAAAGTGCTTGCTATGTACTCATATATTTTTGCAAAATGTGACCAAGGGAATTATATGTCTTACAGAAAGATGCACCTGCATAAATTAAAATAAGAGAAAGGGTCGTCGGTAAGCAGGAGAAGGAATCCAAGAAGCTTATTAACAAAATAAAGGAAAATATGCAAAAGACCAAGTAAAAAGTAAGGGAATGAGAATAAAGTAAACTGAAACTTGAGAATATTGTAAACCTAGCTTGCTCGAGTCTTGAAAATGTTGAAATATCACCAGAAATACAGGTCGAGGACAAGGTCATTCGACTTGGAAAAATAGTGGTTGATATTACAAAAAAGTTTACAAAGCTTGAAGAACAATTCAGACCAAGCACACCTCCAGAAGTGCTAGAGAAAAGAAAAGACACAACAATGGAAGCTGCAAAGAAAATAGAAGAAGTAGAAGAAATATGTGCCAAGGCTGTCGAGCAAGTATCTTAGACTTGGGAATCCTTAATTGATGATGAGCAATCATAGAAGATTGCAAATGAGCTGACTGCGTTTGAATTAAACATTACATAGATAAGTAATGATATGAAGCAACTACCCTTAACACAGAAAATGGTTAAGGAAATGGAGATGAGAAAATTGCAGCAGCAAATGACAGTGTTGCGCACACAATGACAACACAGTGAGAAAAAAGTGGAAGAGTTGTAGGATGAAGCATAAAAAGTTACAGGCATTCTTCAGCCCATACATCAGAAGATGCACGACGTAGTGACATCAGTGGAGAAGGTCATGCTGGAATATGTCAGTGTCGACTTGGTGGGCCAATTAAGGAAGATAGAGGAAGCGGTGTGCATAGAAGCAGAGAGAGTGGTGAAAATTGTGGAATATTTTCAGAGCAAAATCAGCGCAAGTAAAAACATGGAGGAATAGCTTCGAGTGGCTCAGGACGAACCATAGGTGAGTGTTGGGGTCCTGTTGGGCATCAGGACAGGAAGGAAAAATTCACTCAGAATTATGCCTAAGTATGGAGAAGAGCCAAAAGAGAAGAAGAATGAGCTACGACAAAAGTAGCGATAAAAAAGTAAGAAGAGAAAGGAAGTTGTGATAGAGGTAGTGAAAGGAAGGAAGAAGGAGAGGAAGAGGTGCCAGAGGAGGAAGCTGCCCCAAACGAGGAAGCCGCAATAGAAGGAAGGAGTACGATAAGAGAAGGTACACCAAAATATCAACATCAGGAGGTTTGCATGTATTATAATGACTGGAAAATGACATTGAGGCGTGATGCTCAAAAAGTGACAGGCTTCAATGATCATGGGTACGATTTTGGATAAAGACGGTGGAAATTGCACGCGTGAAGGAATCTCTGTAAGTCAGGTCGATAGTGCCTCCTGTTAGGTGTTACTATAATAGGAAAGACAACATGTTGGATGGATATAGGAAGTCAGTTGAGAAAGCGACAAAAAACCAGTCTATATTGAGTCTCTATTGAGGCTATACCAAGTATGTATCGAGTCTGTAATAAGGCTATAAAGGAGAGAACCCAAGCTATACGTGGATTAGAATCTTGAGCTAGAATTCAATTTGACAAGAATAGACTCTCATTATCTCTGACTGTTAGCTTTTGGTTGATGGATCTGTATTGCTGAGTGCATCAGAGTAAGGAATCTGCAGTTGAGTGCGCAAAAGTGTAGGAAGGGTTGATTCAATCAAGGTTGTGTGCGGATCATTAGTAGAGTAAAGTAGGAAGAGAACAAAGAGAAGATCAGAGAGCATGAGAGGGAGGAATATTTTGCAAAGAAAGAGAAGGATATATTGAGAAGAGTCTACAGCTTAGTGCGCATACGAAAGGTGCATCTATTTCCTCATGCCAGATGAAGAGCTCCTTGTGGTTTTTTCCTGGATGGGTTTCCGCGTTATATTCTATTTATATGTTTGACAGATGAATGTGTTTGAAAGACTTGCTTAAATGTTGCATTGAATGAAGAGTTATATATTTGCTTACAGATCAATAGATATATATCAGTCGCATTGTATTAGTTGGATACGATTATGTTGCACAACTATTGTTGATATAATAAGTTGCATAAGAGAAGCTGGGTCGCAGCCTAACTATTGAATCATAGTGAACATAAATCATCCACCCCAGACCAAAAAATCCCCACCCAACTGCGGAAACATGGTTTTGACAGTTACCCATCTAAGAGAGATATCTTGGGTGAGACGACATCTGCGTCGTAGGTGCCACCGACTGATCTCTGCTCTATCGGACTAATATATTGGGATTTATTGCACTAGGTAGAAGGGATTGAACATGGTTCATGATAGCTGGAGGAGAGGGACAATAGAAGAGCCAACAAATTGTTCCATTGCTGGGACCCGGATCATTGTGGTGAGGAATATGTTGTGGCAACCAACAAAACAAGAGATCTAGGATTGGGTGGAGTTCAAGGAGTTATAATTCACATGAAAAGAAAGCGAAGGATCTTGGTGGAACCCAACTAAGTGGTTGGGCCGATATATCTATACATACATTCACGAGATTTTATTTTCTGAGTTTCTCATTCTGTTGCATGAATGGTTGTCTGATTTGGCAACCCAACAAAGAAATTTTCAAGGAGGAGAACACAAGGAGTGGACTTCTCAGTTAATTGAGCGGCTGGAAGGAGTGAGCAAACTTTTGTCGAGGGATGTGGATTTTTGTATATACAGTATCTTGGACGGATACATCACTGATTTTATTGTTGACACAATAACCTCATATAGTGAGGCAGAGTGGATTTTTTTTCAAGGACCACGTGGTAGATATATGTGGCATCTTTAAAGTTGTGGATAAAAATGCTTGCATCTAAAAAAGGTATTCTGCAAATGTGACATGATTGTGTATAAATAGAGTGGCTATGTCTCAGCATAACCTTGAATTGAGATGTTCCTAGGAGATAGTGGAACTGAAATAGAGTCGGGATTTCTAAGACGAGGAAGAAAATTTAGATCTAGTAAGCGAAGAAAGACTCAGTTAGGAAGAGGGAGTTTCAACATGAATAGAGAAGAAGAATGCTATGAGCTTGTGTCGTACTTGGACGAAGGGTCTTGCAACGAAGAAGAATAATATAAGTCAATCTCCGAAGGAGACAAAGAGTCAAAAGAGTCGACTGAAGCCCCAGAATGATAAAGTGGTTACAACTCGCCTACAACACCACATACATCACCAAATGTAAGATCTAGAGACTAATATCCAAGTACATTTGTAAATACAAGTAGTACTAACGCTGTAAATAGCAGACAAGGAAGTCCGACTAGCCAAAATTTTGTTCCAACTGTACCAACAACATATACAATGGTTGGAGATGACATTAAGCTACCCATATTCAATGGAAATGGGTTGGAGGACCGAAAACAACAATGGTTCCTTTGTGAAGTTGTGTGGACTATGTGACAGATCCAGGATGAGAATATCAAGAAAGAACAGATGATCACGACCCTGTGAGGTCGTGCGCTTGACTGGTACATGGAATTTTCCATAGTTCCTGTAGGAGTTGTCCAGAAAACACTCAATGATATTCGAGTGGGCATGATAGATGAGTTCAGAAAGATAAAATCCGAATCACAGTGCATCACTGAGATCAAAGAAATTAAACAACTACCAACAAAATTTGTCTGGGACTTTGACAAGAGATTTAAGACATTGATGGCCAAAGTGAAATTCCAAATGTCAGATGTACAACACAAGGAATGGTTTATTTATGCCTTGTTACCACATATCCAAACCCCGTTGATGCAACATAATATTATGTCATAGATAGCGGCTCTGGAGATAGCAATGAAATTAGAATCCTCACCAATTGGAGATACCGACATGGGAATGATGCAAATTCAGTCACAACTGGAAAACCTTACGGTGTAGCTCCAGTACATTAAGAGAGGAAAGGAAGTTCAAGAATAACTATGGCGTACAAGATGTAGAACAAACGGACACCATAAGGAAAATTACACGACGCTCATGAACTACGTCGCCACAGGAGCGTTGAATTCGTTAAACACCCAAGGGATGCCTTGGTGTAGAATATGCCAGACTAAGGGCCACAAGTTCAAAGAATGCCGGTACTTATAGAGTATTGTAAGTGTACCAGCTAGTCTGTTTTGTAAATTTTGTAAATTAGTAGGTCATGATGAAAAGGACTAAAGAGCACTTCAACTGCTCCAAGAAAATACTATGGATACCTACTTAATGAAAAATGATGAGAAGATGCAAGATGAACGAGCACAACCTCGGTGTCAGCCTGCTCAATATCAACAACCACAGTACCCTCAATCACAGTATCAACAGAATCAGTATCCACAACAACAATATCCTCTGCAAAGGTGGGGTGGAAATTTTTGAGGCCGAGGACAACAAAAAGGTGGAGGAGGATTTGGTCATGGAAGAGGCCCAGTCATATATTATGACTGTGGACATCCATGACATTTTTCCTGATATTTCCAAAGTCTTGCGAAAACATATACATATTGCAAAACATTTGATCACACTACTGAACAATGTCCGCAACTAATTGTGAAATGGCAGGCTCAAACTATCGTCAACCCTAATCCCATGCAAAATCAGATTTTGAACCCCAACTAGATCATTCATATGATTTCTGTCGAGCAGAGAGAACCTCGTATTGCAGTCGTTACAAGAGGAGGTGTTGCAACAGGTGCATACCAGAATACACAGCAAGCACAACCGCAAGTGAGATTGATGACACAGAAGAAAGCCCCGCTAGATGTTTAGAAGGAGAAAGAAGTCTTCTTGTATGTGCAACCAGAGTTTGTTGATGCTAATAAACCATCGACATCGGTACAAGTCAAAATCATGCCCAAATGATTTCAACAGTTATTCAGGAAGCAACCAATGAAAAAGCTTAGTAAGCTTAAATAATTTTTCAATTTTTTTTAGCATTAATCAATGATAAAGATGTTGTTGGAGAATTGATAGCACTAATAGAATAAACTACAAATGACTTGCGACATGAAAAAAGAGTTAACCATATCTAGAAGAGATTGAAGACAGGCCGGGAATTGCGAATGACTGCACAAATAGGAGAATATGATACGGATTATATCATATTAGATTTGGGCTCAGATGTTAACATATTGACAAGACAAACATGGGAGAGCATGAATAAACCGTGACTGGACTGGTCTCCCATTCAACTAATGCTTGTGAACCAATCGAAGGTTCTACCAACAGGTAGACTATCTCAAGTGCTTGTAGATATCAAAGACTTAAGAACATATGCTGACTTCGAAGTAATTGTCATTGTCGATGACACAAATCCATATCTTGCACTGCTGGGAATTGATTGGGAAATAGACAACCAAACCATTATAAACTTTAAGAAAATAATCTTATCATTTGAATATTTTGAACTAAGGGTGGTTACGCCAATTGATCTGCTCAAAGGGCAGAGATATGTTGAGCTAGTAAATAGTGAAGGTCAAGGAAATTATCGAGATCAGTTGTATAATATCATGTCGTCAAAAGAAGACTACATAAATCCAACAACCGATGGAAAACTAAGCTGGTGGAGTGTGAGTTCTTGCACATTTGATTTAGGTGATGCCCTGGGAAATTGACATAACATGCTACATGAAGTTTCCATGAGAAGACGCACAATAATCACAAGATCTGTCCAACAGGAAAGAGATGAAGCAAGCACGTTGCCTACATATGAAGGATTACCCAACCTTGCATCTTTTCTGGTAGAATTTGAAGAAAATGTTACCAAATAGCAGCGATTTTCCACCTTGGAATATGTGTTGAAAGCTGCGCCTGCAAGATGGTGGGGTACACATAAATAATCTATCTCTAAGTGGCCACAATGTAAATGCTTACTAGAGATTATATTTGGGGAAGAGATCAATTATTCTAATAATAAGTATACATGAATGACAAATCCTGTGGAGCATATTGAGCACTGTCACAGGACATGGCAAGCATATCCGCGATAGGAGTGGGTTCATCGATTCATACACACGTTGGAAATGGTACCAATAAATTGGTATACATCAGTGGAGATGTGACAAAGAACTGTCGAATGGGAAATATTAGTTACAAGCTTCACCTAGACATTTGAGCTCACCAGTGAACATCTGACGATTGATGTTGCGCTACAGAAAATAAAGGAAAATATATTTGAAGATATCCTAGTCAGAACCATGAATTTCCATCAATGCACCATGATAGTACACAACTGGCTAGAATGTTACAACAATATAACAGGAGAACCAGATGATGATGATCCGCTTGAGATAAACATACCTAAGTAAGAGGGTATGTGTGAAGTGGAAGGATTTGGTATGTCTAGTGACCAATTTCTAAGTCCACTCAAGATCAATAAAGTAAATATTGGGTTAGATGAAAACCCAAAGTTTGCTAATATTGGAGATTAATGGGACGATGAGACTGTGGGAAAGATCATTGAATTACTACATGAATTTCAATATTTGTTCCCTGCAAAATTTTCTGAAATGAAAGGCATAACCGGGGACCTTGGTGAAATGAATATACCCTTGAGACCTGATGCAAAACCAATCAAACAATGACCGTACAGATTAAACTTGCGTTACAAAGAAAAAGTTAAGGCTGAAATGGACCGAATGAAGGAAGCAAGTGTGATAGAACCTGTTGAAGAATTAGAATGGATCAGTCCAATTTTAGTCCGACACAAGAAAAATTCAGGGGAAGTGAGAATTTGTGTTGACCCGAGGAAACTAAATGATGCATGCTTGAATGATCCATTTTCGACTCCATTCATAGATGAAGTATTGGAGAAAGTTAGAGGACAAGAAATGTATTCATTTGCTGATGGATTATAGGCCTACCATCAGATAAGAATTGCAAAGGAGGACTGATACAATACTACCTTTGTGACAGAGTGGGGATGCTACCAATACACGGTAATTCCCTTTGGACTCAAGAATGCGCCTACAATTTTTTCTAGAATTGTAGTTGCTGAATTTAAAGATTTTATACACAAATTTATTGAAGTATACTTTGACAACTGGACAATATTTGTTCTTGTAAAATATCACACAGAGAGTCCTAGAATGATGCTGGAACGATACCTCTAGTATCAAATTTCCCTAAATTTAAGAAAGTGTATTTTTGTGCGCCTTTTGGAGCTCTATTAGGCCATGTGGTATGTAGCGATGGAATTTTGGTCAATCCATCCAAAATCACCATCATCCTTGACTTACCACCACCTACCATGATTAAGTAGTTAAGAGAAAAATTAGGACATACAAGATACTACAATAAGTTTATCAAGGGATATGCAGAGGTGACTGCCCCGATGGAGAGACTGCTGAAAAAGACACTAAATTTTAGTGGACAAACGAATGTTAAGAGTGTTTGGACAAGTTGAAAAAAAAGATGGCTACTGCGCCAATACTTATATTTTTAGATTGGAAAAAGGAATTTCATGTTCATGTCAATGCATCGTTTGTCGCACTTGGCATGGTACTGACACAACCATGGGAAGAAGCGATTGATCAACCCATTGCTTTTGCTAGCAGGAAGTTATCAATTGCATAAAAAATTACACCACAACAGAGAGGGAAGGGATAGCAATGGTATATGCGTTGCAAAAATTTAGACATTATTTACTGGGTGGACATTTCAAGATGTACACTTACCATTTTGCACTGAAATATTTGGTCAATAAGCCAGTGTATGGGGGGAAGATCTGCCAGTGGCTTCTCCTCTTCCAGGAATTTAATTTTGAGATAATTGTTAAATCCAGATGGTTGAATTTGGGACCAAACCACTTATCAAGGATTGAAAGTGGAGAATAACCCACAAGTTTGGAAGATAATCTTCCTGACGCGCAACTGTTTGCGATAACTGTCTTTGATGATCAATATAAAGATATCATACATTTCTGAGTACAGGTTAGGCACCAACTAAGTTTACCACTGTGCAGAAGAAATAGTTGGTAGTACGAGCTACAAATTTCCCGCTGATTGATGGACACTTGTGTAAAATGGGTCTTGATGAAATACTTCGAAGTTGTGTCTTGGAACATGAGCGACCGATGATATTAAGTGAAGCACATGCTGGTATTGCATGAGGACACTATGCAGACTCGTGCCAAGTCATTTCCAAGGATGGAACACCACAATATTCGTCGGGTTCCCACGAACATTAATCAATTCCCAATCATAAGAGATCCACCGGTTGACCTCCCTACCATTCCAATGGGTACTTTCCTTCCCCAAGGACCCCAAAGCTGGAATGGGGTTGCAAGAAAAAATACCTTTAGCACAATCAAGGTGTGTAGATTTTCTAAGGGGCCTCCCAACCCCGTTCACACACTGACTAACCAAACTATCCACAGTCACGTTCGAATTCACTTCGACATTATTTCATCCATCCAATATTAGGGCTAGCATTGTGTGTGTGCCTAAACCTTGTTCATTTATTTATACCTTTTTGAGATTCTTTTTGTTTTTCTTTATAATGTAAAATCATATTTATTTATTTCTATTTGAATTCATATTTATTCCATTTCAATGGATTTCCTTTCATATGCACATATGCAATTTCTCTTTTTCCTTTATTAACCTTTCTAATGTTGATTTTAGCATTTCTTTCTTAATTCTTCTAATTTACCTTTTTCTTTTCTTAACCTTTCTAAATGCTGATTTAAAATTTCTTTCCTTAATTGTTCCTAATTTTCATTTACATGTTTCCTTGATTTTTGTTTTTGTCTCCTAGTTTTGTGTGTGTGCATTTGTATTTCCAATTGGAAATTATTTTCACTATTTTATTTTGTATATGATTTTTACCATACTTTCCTTTAATTTATTTTCAAGTCATGAATTTATTATTTCGTTAAATATTTCTAACTTTATAGTTTAATAATTACATTTTTTTATCTTGGTGATATCAAGGGTGCCATGACCATATTCATGCCCTTCAAATATCCCATTTTCTGTGGTCGAGAGTTAGTACGATGGTTGAGACCATGTTAACTCAATCTGATCTACGTTGTGGAGAGACTCATGGTTACTGAGGAATAATTCCAACACCTTATTGTGCGCCCCTCAGTTAATCCTCATGAGTGATCGAGTCTGCGGCCTACCTTCACGACAACATTCCTCTTGCAAGTAAAAGCCTCTCTCACTTTTCAACCTGCTGGATGGAAAATAGGCGCTAATCATGCTGGTACTTTCTTCCATACAACACCATCATCCCTTTTGTATATTGATTGGAAATCATGATCATGTTCCTGCACACATGAAATCCATGTGCATTAATTGTACTATACAATTAATTGAAATATCAATTAAATAAATTATATCACATGATATCATATCTATACTCAATCTAGAATTCATGCGGCATTAACACCACCTTGTATCATTGCGCATTTGGGCCCCTATCACACTGGAAAATTGTCAAAGCATCTACCAGTATATTGTAAGTAATGAAAATTACTTATATCTTTCATTCATTATAAAATCAATAATATTGCATCAGATAAATCTATCTACAAAAATCCATTCATTCATGAGTAACCAATGTGACATAACAATCAATATATATATAAGTCGTTTTAATTTATAGTATTAAACCGGGTCATTTGCACTCAAATGCCCTCAAACAATAACATATTTTTAACACTAAAATAGTCTGGCAAAACAAGGCTCTACAATGGTACATCATATGAATGTATTTATAAAATTCCATTTATCTCATTGCCCCTTTCAACTGATCAAATAGACCATCAATTCTTGGTAAGGATATTGATTCCTTATTGTTGCTTTATTCAATTGACGATAGTCAATGCAAAGTCTCCATGAGCCATCCTTCTTCACGAATATCACTGGTGCTCCCCAAGGTGATATACTAGGGCGAATGAAACCTAAATCTAAAATCTCTTGGAGTTGTATCTGCAATTCTTGTAACTCTGGTGTCGTCATACGATAGGGTATTCTAGATATAGGTTCGGTTCCTAGCTTAAGTTCGATAGTGAACTCAAGCTCCCTCTTAGGTGCTAATCCTAGCAATTCTTCAAGGAATACATCAAAGAACTGGGACAATATGGGATGTTGAATTACATCGGTAGTGTCTTTCTTGTTATTCATTACTACCACTGCATACAACTCACACCCCTTACACATGCTTTTCTTCAATTGCAATGCTGAAATAAACCCTAATGATACACCTCTTTTAGTCCCTATTAGGATTCTCTTATGCCTGAAATCATCTAGAAACATTAGATTTTTCTCCTTATAGTTTAACACAACTCAATGGGTTTCTAACCAGTCCATCCCAAAGATAACATCATATGATCTTATTTCCATAGCATAAAGGGATACTCTTGTAACACACACGCCCAAGTCTACTTCACAATCCTTGACCAATTCTCCTACTCTTTGAGTAATACTTGATGCCATTTCGACTATGTCAAAATCGTCTTGCTTGATTGCCATCACCTTACATCTAGATAATGTTTCATAAGAAATAAAACTTTCAGTTGCTCTTGGGTCTACTAAAAGAGAGAAGTTCATACAATTTATTTTACCTTTCATCTCTAGCATGGTGGACTGATGTTCTGCTTGGCGGTTGTTGACTGTGGCATGAATTCGGTGTGCCTTTCCTAAGTCTCCGATTGTAGTTTGTATCTTTCCGCTGACAATATCTCTAGAAATGTGGTTCTCCTCAAGTCCAACACCCCCCTTTAGGGGCCTGCCTCTAGACATTAGATTGAATAAAAGTAGATCCACTACTATACTGGGGGCGTTGCACTACTGGATTTCCACTATGATATTGTGACTGCACTGCTGGTGGCCTATGTGGTGGTCTCTGTCCATTGAGTGCAAATCTCTGACCCCCTGTTGTGGGACTCTTATATGTATCTCGATGTCTAGTTGCTAGTCTTGAAGCACTAGCTGACTGCACTCCTGGTCTTTGTACCACTGCTCCTGAATATAGAGGTGGTTGAGATTTTCCACCTCCTACAAGCTCTTCCTCAGCTATGATATATTTTTTCATTGCTTCATGCAAGGCACATGGAATCAAATTACGTACTTTTTCCCTAATGTTGAAGTTAAGTCCATACATAAATTTATTAACTCACAACTTCTCTGTACTCAAATGTGGAGCATATCTCAATAGTTCCATGAATTTAGATTCATAATCCAGGATTGATTGACCTCCTTGTCTCAAGGGGTTGAATTCATTCAACTACCTTTCAATAAACTCTTCAAATAGGTAACGTTCATGAAAACGCTCTTCAAATATTTCCCTAGAGACCTCTGTTATTTCAATTCCAAGCTGCGACAACAAGGTCTTCCACCATAGCAATGCACTTTCAGTAAGTTGCAATATAGCCATGCGCACTTTCATGTTTGAAGTATAACCGCGTAATGCAAAGCACATGGACATGTTCTCGAGCCATGCCTCGACTACAATGCCATCAGGTGCGCCTCAAAATTCTAGAAATTTAACTTTCTCAAGTTCTCTTTGAGCACTTTCCTTTGGTGGTTGTTGCGATCCTTCTGTAGGTGCTAAGGCATTTATATTCTCTCGGTCTATCTGACTAATCAATGCATCAGAAATCTGTTGGAATGAACACATCATATTCATTACTTCAGCTACAGGTATATTGGTAAGTTCTTCCACTGATGGTGGAGAACGTGGAGGTGAAGGCTGCAAAGGAGGTGGTGCACTACGTCCCCTAGCCCCTATACCTCTCCTTCATCTTCTTCCCCTGGCATCTATGCTTCCTGAATTTGCAAGGTGAATAAGTCATGCATTAATTTCCAAACACTACATAGCAAATAAATAAATAAAATAACTTAAATAACAATGAGCCCAAGGTCCTAGAGTTAGAACCATGCTCTGATACCATGTGTCATACCCCATTATCCTAAGGTCTAGTAACAAAGAAAAATACACATATGTTTTTTTTTAATTGCTTAAAGTATTTCTTTCTTCGAGCCATAGCCATCCCATTGAGTGTTTAGTTTGATATATGAACATTTATGATATTACAAATTAGGAGATTGATTCAGATCAACTTCGTCTTATATGCTTTCGTCTTTTATGTTTTTTTAAATGTACATAAGTAATCCATTGGTCATAACTCTCTCTTACAAAATGACGAGACTTGGAGGTGATTATTTTGAGCATGTCATGAAGTGTTAATTATTGAAAACGATAACAAAGTATTTATTACAATGAAGGTCGTTCTCATTAAACATGCCATGATAACTATATAAAGTTTTACTTCCACATTGGAGATTTTAACTCCGAGGTTTTGTGAACCATTTGTAAGTAAATGCTTGAGTTGTTTCACTTTTTAGTGCTAATAAATACATAAAATCGACTGTTGATTCCTATGAGGACTTTTTTTTTAAAGTTTAATTCGGTTTGTTAATGGTTAAATTGATTTTATTCATTGACGGGATAGCATGCCCACCACCTCCCTTTCTCTATCAATTACCAAGAGCCTCCCCGTAATTGGTGCCAATGCTATCCGCATGGCTTTCTCTGGGACCATGGTCACCGCATAGATGATTTTCACGTCAACCGCCTTATAACTGAGCCAAGGCATGAATGTTGGAGAGGACAGGAAGAATGACCAAGGCAATGCTAGATTGAGTCTTGAAGATATAATAATTTGGAGTAAACTTTCTACCCGACCATTTGCATCGATCGGACAATCAGTAATTCGTGATGTGAAAGTTTGCGCGAGCCAAGTCGTTCAATAGGTGCAAATGGTCGGGTAGAAAGGTTACTCCATAATAATTTAGTCAAATAATTAAATAATATCTCCTAGCAATAATTAATGTGTGTTCATTGTTGTTGAATCAATAACATCATCAGTTTCAACATTGTTGTTGAATCAATAACATCATCGGTTTCATTTGAAACTGAACAAGAAGACCAATACGGTTTCCAGATTCTCATTCATGAACTTTACTTAATGGATTTAGCATTAGCTAGGATAACTCCTGCTTCGTTTGTACCTCTATATCAAATTGTTTATCTAATTCTGATGTCCTCATGGGCACGTTGCCCAAAAACTCTCCATTCTCAAGTTCATAATTTATGATTTCAATGTAATCATTATTATATTTCTCTAGATTTGGAAGACACTCAATGCATACTTGCCCATGTAATCAATTTTCTACACGTGTGCATAGATTCCATGTCATCTCAACGTGAGCCCTCAAAGAAATGAGTTCAAAGGTATGTAGTAAAGAGAAAGTCGAAGAAAATACTTTATGGTATTTCAATCAACAAAAATTGCATCAAATAAGTCATTCACTGTAACACCTAAATTGGGTGAATATGGTTTCTTTGTAGGTATATCCGTAGACTCCAAAGGACATGACACAAAAAAATGAAACAAGAGAGCGATGTTCCTTTCCTCTATAGATTCGTATTCCTTTTCAACAATAATAGAACTACATCAAACATGGAAAACTACTCTGAATCGTTTAAGTGCGAGTGTGTTAAGATCTTTAACAAACGCACTGCAACAACCGATTTTAATAACAAATTGACAATGCACAACAACCGATTTTAATAACAAATTGACAATGCATAAAACCTTGAGTTTCTTTGTGCAGATTCATGCCAAGTTCTTTTCGAGGATGATGCACCATGATCTCCGCCGGGTTCCCACGAATGTTGATCAATTCCCAATCATAAGAGATCCACCGGTTGACCTTCCTACCATTCCAATGGGTATTCTCCTTCCCCAAGGACACCCAAGCTGAAATGGGGTTGCAGGAAAAAATACCTTTAACACGATCATGGTGTGTAGATTTTCTAAGGGGCCTCCCAACCTCGTTCACACATTGATTAACCAAACTCTCCACAGTCACCTTCGAAATCACTTCGTCATTATTCCATTCATCCAATATTAGGGCTAGCATTGTGTGTGTGCCTAAACCTTGTTCATTTATTTATACCATTTTTGAGAGTCTTTTTGTTTTCTTTATAATGTAAAATCATATTTATTTATTTCTATTTGAATTCATATTTATTCAATTTCAATGGATTTCTTTTCATATGCACATATGCAATTTCTCTTTTTCCTTTATTAACCTTTCTAATGTTGATTTTAGCATTTCTTTCTTTAATTCCATTTTTTTTTTCTTAACCTTTCTAAATGCTGATTTAGAATTTCTTTCCTCAATTGTTCCTAATTTTCATTTACATGTTTCATTGATTTTTTCTTTTGTCTCCTAGTTTTGTGTGTGTGCATTTGTGTTTCTAATTGGAAATTACTTTCTCTATTTTATTTTGTATATGATTTTTACCATAATGGTATACTTTCCTTTAATTTATTTTCAACTCATGAATTTATTATTTAGTTAATTATTTCTAACTTTATAGTTTAATAATTACATTCGTTTATCAAAGTGATATCAAGGGTGCCATGCCCATATTCATGCCCTTCAAATATCTCGTTTCCTTAGTGGGGAGTTAGTACGATGGCTGAGAACATGTCAACTCAGTCTGATCTACACTGTGGAGAGACTCATGGTTACTAAGGAATAAGGCCAGCACCTTATTGTGCGTCCCTCAGTTAATCCTCGTGAGTGACCGTGTCCGTGACCTACCCTCACAACAACATGCCTCTTGCAAGTAAAATCCTCTTTCGCTTTTCAACCCGCTACATGGAAAATAGGTGCTAATCATGTCGGTACTTTTATTCCATACAACCCCATCATCCTATTTGTTGATCAATTGGAAATCATGATCATGTGCTCGCACGCATGAAATCCATGTGCATTAATTGTACTATACAATTAATCGAAATATCAATTAAATAAATTATATCACCTGATATCATATCTATACTCAATCTGGAATTCATGCGACATTAACACCACCTTGTATCATTGTGCATTTTGGCCCTTGTGACACTGGAAAATTGTCAAAGCATCTACCAATATATTGTAAGTAACGAAAATTACTTATATCTTTCATTCATGCATTGTAAAATCAATAATATCGCATCATATAAATCTATCTACAAAAATCCATTCATTCATGAGTAACCAATGTGACATAACAATATATATATATATATATATATAAGTCGTTTTAATTCATAGTATTAAATCGGGTCATTTGAACTCAAATGCCCTCAAACAATAATATAGTTTAGTAATAAAAGAGTCAAACAAAATGGGGCACTACAACCCGCAAGCAAATGGAGCTGTCAAAGCATTTAACAAGATCCTAGAAAATGCGCTAACACAGATATGCAACGCGCGAAGAGATGATTGAGATCAGAATATCTATGTAGTGCTATGGGTATACCGCACAACATGTAAGAAATTCACAAGTCAAACACCATTCAGGTTGGTATATGGACAAGAAGCTGTCATGCCTATGGAATACATCATACAAAGTTTGAGAGTTGTCGCGATCACATAAATGACATATGTTGATGTTGTAGAAGAAAGATTGCTTCAACTAATTCCTTTGGAGGAAGGACGCTTTGTTGTAGGATTTCACCAGAATGTAGAAAACCAAAGGAAAAAGGTATGACATGATAGACACATTAAGAGCAAGCATTTTGAAGTTTGAGGTCTTGTTCTTATGTATGATAGTAAATTTTTCAATCCAAGAAAGTTGAAAACACATTGGTTAGGACCATATGTCATTAACGAAATCACCGATGGAGGAGCATTGAAGCTAGACAACTTAGATGGTACAGAGGCTAGAGGGCTCATTAATAGGAGCCAATTGAAGCCTTATTTTGATACCTACGACTAGGTCGCACGAAGGAAGGGAAATATCTGTCATAAGGAGAGCGACAAGAAGTTGATGGAGCTTGAAAAGAAAAGTGAAGTTATCACATGGGATAACATCAATAGGAAATGATGTAATGTTGGCAGAATAATTAAGAAACTCACTGACAAGGTAGTTGTCCGTCATTATTTTGGAAATATCGACAGAATCGGGTGGCATACTTTGTGATCACACCTACCATAAATGACAATAATTTCCTATAACGATGCCAGCTAATTGACAACATGCTGAAAATCTTCCTTAAATGATCAAAATTTCCGACTCATGAGGTTGAAAGGATGGATTCCTTTGTAATTGAATACCTACTCGTGTGAAGGACATCTGTTGAAAATTTGTTGTTTCATATTACACCTTTCTCCCACACTCAAAGGCATTATGCCTAGAGAAGAGAAGAGAGACTAATTTTTGCAACTAAAAGAGATGAATCCAATTTATGGTCATTTCAATATCGAGTGTTAGTTCCACTATGGAACTTGAACTTGGACATGTATCACCTACCCCTATTATGGAAGATACTACGGGATATATTCCCTAAAGGAAGAAACCTAGCTCAACTGTTGGCCAAGTTCCACCTCGACCTTCAAGAAAACACATAGTATAATAACCAAGACCATCACCAGCTTCAAAGGGAAAGCATGCAATGAAGAAAGAGAGAAAGGAGAAATCAACAACAAAGCCACGAGTCCATGAAGATCAAGAATACTTTGAAACCAATAATTTGCAGCCACCATATATTCAAACCAAGAATGACGGATGCGCCACAGGTTTGCATCCTAAGTAAGAATTGTGCTACACTGGTGGCACCCAAATTGCCAAAAGGAACTAAAGTATTGCAAGATATCATGCCACAATTACACAAGCTATCCTTTGAATATCACAACACAAACAAATTAAGAGATCTGGATAGAAATAACTACATGAAATTGGTCAAAGATACACCTGACTCACCAAACCGTTTCATTGCAATGAAATGGGTGAAAGGACTGGAACAGTCTAGGTTACTGTCATTACTATTCATGCCACACTTTGGCTGAACATAAGTGAACAATTATGTAAAGCGGCTACTGGTAGTATTTCATGGAGGATCCCTTTTTCTATACAAACCATACTCAGTTGATGTTGACCTAATTTCAGTAATTACAGGTCTGCAACGGGCGGGAACCGACACAGTATCAATTTTGGGAAAGGACAAAGACCCAGCCCTGATTACAAAGGTCAAGAATAAGTATGACCTAGTCAGGCACAACAGAGGGTTCTCAATGTCATCCACTAATGACCCTGCTATTCGGATAGAAGCAATGATATTGTCATGCAAAGTGTTGCACACGTCGTGTCCAAACCAATGTATTGCAGGTGCAGTGACGCTAGATGCACTCTGTGTAGAAGGAGTCCAGATCAATTGGTCACAATTTTTGCTCAACGAGTTGTTACAAGATGCAACCTCATCACAAGAAGAAGGTACTGCTTCCTATTGTTCTTGTTTATTAATCTTAATTTCATTTGTTGTTTGGTCTGAGTCGACATACTACCAACCAATAAAATTACCTGTTAGCTACAAAGGTGCACGATACCAGAACCTCTGGTTCTCGATAGATAAGAACATGCAAACAAATAGTAACATTGAATTTTTTTTACATAATGAAGCCTTAAAGCATCTAATGAAGCACCAAGTGAGACTTAATGTGAATATTATTTCTTGGTTTCGATGAATTATCAGATTTCAAATTGGTGCACACTATATTTCCATCCAACCACAGAGAGACCCAGAACGCCAGTGGTTGGCGACGCAATATGTATTAATGAAATATGACTTAGAAACCTTTATCAACGATTGGCCACAAGAATGGCGTTAACAAGCACCAGAAGCTCAAGAAAATGAGAAATATGTTAATTAGTACAAAAACCCCAAGCAAGACAAAAAAGGTACGGAGCTAGACAACACTCATACCAATTTACCTCCTCAGGAGCCACCACTAGAGCAGCAACAACCATAGGGAGAGCAAGACACAGAAGAACAAAGGGAACCTAAGTAAAAGAAACACAAGGCTAATAAGCAAGCCAATACCTTCCGTATGGATGATGAACAGTTAGTAGCATTAGCAGAAGCACTACAAGAAGCTTCCCAAGCAAGTTTCGATGACCTCTCCAGGCAGCAGAATGAGTTTACTACTAATATTACAGAGAGGCTGAATGAATTGGGTAAAACAATTGAAGAAGTCAAAATTTCAGTGCCTCAAGTGACCCAAGTACCAGTGTCGCAGAATGATCTAGGTCCTTCTGAACTCTTGGAACTCCAGAGACCAACGATGGACCACGCGATCAGGGTACAAATTCTAGGAGAAGTATTGGACTTGGGAACCCCAGAGTCAAATGAAACCGCCAAAAGTGTTGGCAAGTACTCATACATTTTTCGAAGATGGAACCAAGGGAAGTATATGCCTTACAGAAAGCTACAGTCACAAAAAATAGAATAAGAGAAAGTGCCCTCGGTAAGAAGGCGAAGGAATCCAAGAAGCTTGTTAACTAAATAGAGGCAGAGATGCAAAATACTAGGCAAAAAGTAAGGGAAGGAGAAGAAAGTAAACCGAAACTTGAGAATATTGTAAACTTGGCTTGATCGAATCTTGAAGATGTTGAAATATCACCAGAAACATAGGTCGAGGACAAGGTCATTTGACTTGGAAAGATAGCGGCTGTGTAGTGCTCTACCTAACCGATAGAGCACTGTGTCCCTCTCTCTGTAATGTTCTCTATCTTAAGCTCATTCTGAGTTAAGTTTTTAATAAAATCAAGACATTTTAAGTCATATTACAGGTTTATACCCATCTCTGTTCTGTTAGTTTTATAAACATATGAATGTACAAATATGAACTGTAAACATATTAAAGTAGAAATACTAGCTGTACATGTTGATAAACTTCATGAATTTTTATAAATTAGACCATAATACCATGCATGAATTTAGTATCTAAATACCTGAAATTTAAATACCTGGAACCAGCGGTTGTAGTAGATCCAAGAGTTTCCTGTAGACCTTGTAGGCTCCTTCCTCTTCCAGCTTTCCGTCCAAGCCTTGATTAACAAAATGATGTGCCACCTTACCGACCAGCTCTCATCATGTGCTGGCCCTAGGAAACCCATGGGTTTCCTAGCCCCCGAGCCCACAGACCAACAATACCGAGAGCAGCTTCCTTTCAATTATATATATTTCTTCGTTTTCTCCCATTTCTCCGTCATTTCCAGATATCCTGGTCCTTGAGTTATCCCCCTCCTCAAGTTTTTCCTCCCCCCTTTTCTCCTGATGCAGAGTCCCCCTAAATACCCATTTTCCTCCTACTTTCTTCCACCTTCTCCACCGCCTTTCCCCCAAAACACCTCATTCACCTCCCTCCTCAGTTTTCGATGCTAGTTAATTCTTATAATCTTGAATATACATTTATTTATTCAATTGTCCTTATCTTGAGCATCCCAATAATTAAGGTTATTTAAGTTGAATCGAATAAGTTGGTTGTCTAGCATTTATGAATTCTTGGAATGTTCACCATTGGTCCCTCACGGGATGGCGGTTTAATAGTTAGTCTTATTTAAATCAATTATGTTGAATAAAATAATAATTTAGTAATTATCTTGTGTACAGGTGATTTTACTTGATCCGAAATCCGATGTTAGTAATCATAGTAATAAGTAGTATTATAAAATCAATTATGTCATATCTTGATGGTTATATTCCCATTTTAATATACATGTTTAAACCTACACGGAATCATTTTGGTGTATTTGATTAATAATTATTTTACTCGAGTTATTTCCACTTGGGTTTAATTGAACAATTGACTGCATTTACCACAAGAGCGTAATAATAACAAAATTATAATAATAATTGTTTAATTAATTAATTGACTATGTTTAACACAAGATCTTAATAATCATCATAATAATAATAGAAATAATTGTCTAATTAAACTATCGGTCATGTTTACCATAAGATGCACTTATTAATAATAATAATAATAATAATAATAATATCACTAATAATAATTATAATTAAAGACATTTTATAGTCGTTTGTTTTTAATCACAAGTATCGTAGTCATGAGCATGCTATCTCTAGATTGTAAATGAACAATGTTTAAGTCTACGCACGACAACGTTTTGAGGATTATTCTAATTTACGACACTTGATTACTTACGTATTACAGTGTTCACCTATCATTAATGAATATGTTAACTTAACATTCATTATTCCATTAACATATTTACCTATGAAAACCTATACCATTATTGATCGTGTTAAGTATTGGTATGCCGATAGTGGTATACGTGTGCAAAGTGTGCATGCGTGGCCAGTGCATGCATAGATCATACACGTATTATAAGAAAACATCATATATCCTATATAATAATAATAATAATAATAATATTAACAAATAATAATGATTTACATAGATAGGACATTCATGGATACAAGACATAACAATCGCAAATACCTAACCGAATTAACATACAAACATGCAATCTTTTCATCATCATCAATCATTAATTATTAATGAATTAAGTTATAACATCATTTATATTTTCAGATTCATTACTCAATCAATTATTTTCAAGGAAGAGACACCTACTACTACTAATCTTGGTGTTGTAGATCCCCCCTGACCCAACACAGTACTAGCTATAACATCCTCCCATCCTAACCTACGTCCGCACCATCCCTATCCTCCCTCTCCTTGTATAGAAGTGGATGTCGGCTTCACCGACCTGACCACATAAGAACCTGAGAGCGATAGCGTCAGCTGAACAACGGACCTAGCCTCTCCTAGCAGGCATCCGATCATCGTCATCACAACAACATGGGGAGCGTGTCTCAGCATGGCCCTCCCACGACCTCAGGTACCTGACCGTTGTCATCACAACAACATGGGGAGCGTGTCTCAGCACGGCCCTCCCACGACCTCGGGTATTATAAAAACATAGGTTGGAACACATCCATCCCTCTCAACATCCTAGGTCTATATACTCTATCAAAACATACTTTGCTGCTATCGAAATTATTGGTCTGTGTCATCGTATCATCAATTTTGGTAATCAAGGCTCTTCTGCAGAAATATGTACTATACCACACTTCATATAAAGTGTCCATTTATTACATAGCCCATGTGTCCTGTAGATTAGTACTTTGAAAACATACATTCATAATAATATCTCCATTCAATCATCAGTTGGTGCATATTATCAACAACATTTCCTTTCATTGTATAACTCATTAAATTGATCACATCAGGGGTCAATATACACATCATATATATTACATTTATCAATGATGACAATTAAACATACACGGTCTTTATGAACAAAGGAATATCATGATAACTATAACATAGTAACCTCACAAACATAATCATAACATCACAATCAATGTATCAACATAAGCATAGTAACATCTTAGACATAGTAGCATCATCTATCATGTCATAAATATGGTTTACTCAGTCGAACTGAGTCCAACATTTACTAAGAAAATAAAATGCAACATGTCGATATGTCTAGTAAAATATGGGCATTACAGGCTGATCTTAGAAATAATATTACAAAGCTTAAAGAAAAGGCCAGACCAAGCACACCTCCTGAAGTGCTAGAGAAAAGAAGAGACGTAGTAATGGAAGCTGCGAAGAAAATAGAAGAAGCAGAAGAAATATGTGCCAAGGATGTCGACCAAGTCTCTTAGACTTGGGAAGCCTTAATGGATGATGAGAAATCATAGATTATTGCAAATGAGTTAACTGTGTTTGAAGTAAACATTATGCAGATAAGGAATGATATGAAGCATCTACCCTTAGCACAAAAAATGGCTAAGGCGACGGAGATGAGAAAATTGCAGCAGCAAATGATAATGATGCGCACACAACAGCAACACCATGAGGATAGAGTGGAAGAGTTGCAGTTTGAAGCAGAAAAAATTACAAGAACTCTTCAGCCTATACATCAGAAGGTGCACTATGTAGTAGAATCAGTGGAGAAGGTCATTCCAGAACATGTCAGTTCTGACATGGTGTAACAATTAAGGAAGACAGAGGAAGTAATGTCCATAGAAGCAGAGAGAGTGGTGGAAATCATGGAATATTTTCAGAGCAAAATCAGTGCAAGTAAAACCATGGAGGAATAGCTTCGAGTGGCTCTGGATGAGCCACAAGTCAATGTTGGGGGCCTGTTGGTCCAAGGGAAAGGAAGACAAAATTCACTTAGAATTATTTCTAAGTATGGAGAAGAGATAAAGGAGAAGAAGAAGAAGAAGGAGATACAACATAAGTAGCGATAGAAAAGAAAGAAGAGAAAGGAAGATGCAGCAGAGGCAGTGAAAGGAAGGAAGACAAAGAGGAAGAGGCGCTAGAGGAGGAAGTTGTGCCAAACGAGGAAGCCGTGACATAAGGAAGGAGTGAGACAAGGGAAAGTATGACAAAATATCAACATCAGAAGGCGTGCAAGTAGTATAATGGTTGTAAAATGACAGTAAGGTATAATGCTCGGAAAGTGACACGCCTCAACAATCGTGGGTACGATTTTGGCTAGAGCCGGCAGAAACCGCACGTATGAATGCATCTCGGTAAGTCACGTCGATGGGTTTCCACATTATATTTTATGTATATGTGTGAATGTTGAATGTGTTTGAAAGAATTGCCTAAATGTTTCATTGAATGAATAGTTAAAGATTTTCTTACAGATGAATAGATGTATATCAGACGCATTGTATTAGTTGAATATGATTATGCCGCACAAATACCGTTGATATAATAAGTTTCATAAGAGAAGTTGGGTTGCGGCCTAGCTGTTGAATCATAGTGAACATAAATATTCCACCCCAGAATTCGTTGAGAGCCTTGGTGAAAGGCCAAGGTACCAGAAACTCCCCACCCAACTGCAGAAACGTGGTTCTGGTAGTTACCCATCTAAGAGAGATATCTCGGGTGAGACGACATCTACATCGCAAGTGCTGCTAACTGAGCTCTACTTTGTCAGGCCAATATCTTGGGCTTTGTTGCGTTGAGCAGAAGGGACTGAACCTGGGTTAGGATCCCTAGAGGAGAGGGACAATAGAAGAGCCAACAAATCACATTCCAATGCAAAAGTATTATTAAAATAAAGCATAACTAAGATTGGTGTGGTGCACATGGCTTACTTTAGAACTAAAAATGCTTGTTATGCCACTTCATTCCATGCAAAGGATTTTTTCTTGAGTAGGATCGTTAATGGAGCTACAATTTTACCATAGTTATTCACAAACTTACAATAGTAGCCTATAAGAACTAAAAACCAAACTAATCTCTTTAAGGTTTTAGGGTGAATCCATTCTTTCATTGTGCAATCTTCTTGGGGTCCACTTTCACCCCATCTTGTACAATAATGTGACCCACTGTATTTGACCTCTGAGACCCCAACATCACATTTGGAGAATATGATGAATAATTGATGGTCCCGAAGGAGTTGCAAGGATTTATCAACATGTTGTACATGGGCATCCCAAGTTTTACTGTAAATCAAAATCTCATCAAACAAAACCAACACAAAATGACAAAGACACAGCCTCAAAAATTTATTCTTGAGGCTTTGAAAAGCATAAGGGGAATTACAAAGTCCAAAGGAATTACCAACAACTCATAATGGCCTTAATGTGTTTGAAAATCTATTTTTGGAATGTTGGCCTCTTTCATCTTGTTTTGGTGATATCTTGAATGAAGTTCAAGTTTGGCGAAAATTTTATCCCCATGGAGCTCATCCAAATACTCATCAATTATTGGGAGGAGAAATTTACCTGTGATGGTCAACTTATTGAGAACATGAAAATCAGGACATGTGTTCCAATCACCTTGTTTCTTTAAAACCATGACCACTATAGATGAATATGGGCTAGTGTTGGGACGTATGATTTCGACATCTAGTAGCTCATGAATTATATTTTCAATTTCATTAATTTTTGCAAATGGATTCCTATATAGTCATACATTTGGTGTTTGAATTCACAGAATCAAGGGAATATCATGATTACGTTCTCCTCTAGATAGGGAGAAACCCTTTGGTGCCTCAAAGACCTCTTGATGTTTTTTCAAAACCCTTTACAAGTGAAGATGGATTTTGGGTGTGGTGTTATCCAGAGCCTAGATGGCATGGAAGTGAGCAATAATTCTAGAGTTCCTTTCTTCAATATTTTTTTCATCCAATGAGAACTTATGATTTCATGGGATCCTGCTTGGATCCCTTTAAGGGTGTGAGTTTGAGAGTCTTGAGAAACTCTTAAGTATAATTCCTTGAATTCTATGGTAACTATCCCCAATGTACATAGTCATTTTGTTGCCAAAACAATATCACAACCACCCATATCTATGGCCAACATATGAGTTTTGAGATGATAATCACCCAATTGGAGTTTTATAATTTCACAATGCCCATGACATTTCATTATCCCCCTGTTAGCTATCATAATTTGAAAGTTTGGAATCTGGTGGATATAACAATGGAGTTCCTCAATCAATCGTTGGTGAATAAAATTGTGGATGCTTCCACTATCAACCAAAACTAGCACTTTGTGATGCTTGATTTAACCTTGAAATTTCAAGGTTTGTGGGATGAAATATCAAATAAAGCGCGAAGACAGATGAGTGGTTCTTCTTTATGGACTTCATTTTCCATTTCTTCTTTCATGGGAGGAGTTTCTTCAATAGCCTAAAGCATAGGGTTATCTTCCATAATGATGTCTTTAGAATTAGTAGTAGTTGTCACATAAATGTATAATAACTTTTGTTCTTTACATTTATGACCTACATCATTCTTTTAATCACAATTATAGCAACGTGCTCGTCTTTATTGGTTTGGCATTTATGATGGAGACAATTTTTGTACATTCCAAGGTGGAGAAGGAATTGTGCTTGGGGAATTGACTTGTGTAGGGCATGAGCGAGGAATGAAAGAGGGTTTGTTTGTTGTGCATTGATCACTATCTCTACTTCTAAGGCCCTATGTGATTCCTCCAAAAAAAACATAAACCCTCACCAAGAATTCCAAAAAGCACAAACCCTCTCCTCTAATAAGTGATTATTCAAAGAGATATCACATGTAAAACTTCTCCTCCAATAAGTGATTATTCAAAGAGATAACAGAAGTAAAATCAAGGTTTTAACTAAAATTACAATGCATATATTAAAAATATATGAAAAAATCATTTATGTTTAAACCACTTCAAAAAAATTTGTTATTTATTATGAAAAAAATATATTAGGTTTCACAATTAAATATAGAAATACTATAAGTAAGAATATCGCCATCAATCCAAGTGATCAAGTTAACATCATCATTATAAAGAGATAACTCCATATAAAACATATAACCCATGTATTACATTGGTGAACCAATTTACAATACACATAACCCATGTATTACACTGATATAACCAATTTTAACAAATTTACAATACATATAACATTATGTATTACGAAGATCCACAATTTTTTTAAAGACATTTATATGTGCTATAAACTCTTTAAAAAAATATTTATTTTCTAAAGAGAAAAAAAAATCATTATATTATTTATAAATGTATGTTTCTAAAGATTATAATACTAATGTCCATAATCTCAATATGCTCAAAAGGATACAGTAGTAACCCTATATATGTTCAAATAGATATAAAAAAAAAGAAACAAAAGGATATATAAAAAAGAATCAAAAAGATATAATAGTAACCCTATATATATGCTCAAGAAGAGATATAAAAAGGAACATCAATAAGACAAAATGTCCATCAAGTGGAGATTCATGAAGAATAACATGTATTTTTAATATTAACAATCAACAACTCTTAAAGATATATAAGAAGGAGGACAGAATCTCCATCAAGTGGAAATTCATGAAGAGTAGTATCTATTTAATATTAACTATAAGCAACTCTTGAGTGAGTTGTGAATGTGCTTCATTTATAAAATTTAAAGATACATACGAAGGAACATCAATAAGACATAATCGCCATAAGTGGAGATTCATAAAGAGTAATATCTATTCAATATTAACTATCAAATACTGAGTGAGTTGTAGCTGTGCCTCATTCATAAAATTTATAAACTTAGATCTTTGAAGAGGTAAATAAGAAGTGCAACAACTCAAGACAAATGACAGTAAAGTATTTACATATATAGTTGGCAAGAATTTTCAATTTCTTTTAAAGAGAAATTCATTCCACCTTTCATCGTTCTTTACAGGTTGCATAGTGTCTATGATCCAAGAGATCCCTGACAATAAGTGAAGGCCAAGCATGATTTTTTTTTAACACAGGAAGGCACAGGTGGATTTCTGTACCTTTCAAATGTTCAATGTCAAGTTAAGAAGTAGGAGAGCTTAGAGAGTTTTTTTAAATGTGCTTTGGAGGGGAATATAGAGCCTATTCATGTTCCTTTAATGCTTCTGGATAAAATCCAATATAATTCTCAGGCCTATTCATGTTCCTTTAATGATTCTGGATAAAATCCAATATAATTCTCAGGCCTATTCATGTTCCTTTAATGACTCCGGACGAATAGGCAACTACAGGTATCCAATATAATTCTCAGGTGAACAGCTAAAAGTGGTTGCCAATTTCTTTCATTTACAGCTTGAAATCCATTTCTTTCATTTACATCTTCTGGAGAATGAAATAAGGAAGCAGATTCCTTGTCAGACGATGCATGGCAAATACCTGAAGATTATTGATTCCTGAAAGTGCAGAGATGTTTTCAACATACCAAATCTGCTGTCATTAGAGCTGGTATTTTTTTATCACCATCGACATATAAGACCGTTTCATACACTTTCTAAAGACAATCTGAAGTTATGTATGTTTTTTATAACAAATATCGTTTGATGCTAAGAACTCTAGTTAACAGTATGTTTATCATATCATACCAAGCTATGAAAATCACCTGGTCAATTTTTTGTTGTTAACCCTAATTTAAACGATACCTGAATATAAAGTTAAATTAATGTCACACAGCGCATCAGAGTGGCGCAGCGGAAGCGTGGTGGGCCCATAACCCACAGGTCCCAGGATCGAAACCTGGCTCTGATACAATCGGTTGTGGCTTCTGCATTAACATTTTTATTGGCATATGATCGATTCCTCCACTCTGCATCTCCACTCTCAACTACACGAGGGAATCTTGTATTAAAGATTGGCGACCAATGGATATCGCCTATTTCGTTTTGCATCAGAAGAAACAAAAATTTCAAGAAACAGCACACGGTGGTGTTAAAATTAGCATCATGTTCAAAGATATCTGGAGAATGGGGTGTTGATAAATATTGGAATATCTATAAGCTCTTTTATGAACATAAATGAGGAGGAATATAATAAAAAATAATAAAAACCAAAATATATTTGTTGCATGGAATGACACATGTTCAAGATCTCAATCAACAATAGGAGTGGCTCTTCATAGGAGCTCCAATACCATGCTCAATAAATAGGGTATATCCACACAAGTCAAACACCTTGAATGTTATGAACCAAAATTTCAAAATAGCATAAAAAATAAAAAGAAAAAGTAACTCAACACATTGATAATGAAATAAAGAGATAAATAAGAAGCTTATTTGAGAGGAAAGCCCCCTTTCAGAGTATATCAAATGCCCAAGATAAGATTATCACTAAAGCTAGTTCTCCTTGGTATATATAGAAGACAAAGGGTATAGTTAAATTAAGGTCCAAGCCGACCTATAAAGACAATACTAATTATATAATAATAGAATTGTAATGTCGCAATATACAGGGCTTAACATGCCCCTCCTCTCCATATAAGTGTTATCATCAACCCTTGACTGATGTTTATGCATCAAGAACTCATCTTCCCATGTCACCTCTTCTATTAGAATGTTCTTCCACTTGATGAAGTACTTAGTAATTGCTCGATTTCGAGGTTGCTCGATTTATGTTTCAAGGATTGTTTCCTAGTTCTAGTATGATTTTCCCTTCCTCATTGATCTTTGTTAAAATAGTTTGAACCAGTATTTTGTCACCAAGTACATTTTTTAGGAAAGAAACATGGAAGACTAGATGTACACATGAAGATGGAGGGAACCCTATTTTGTAAGCCATGTTTCCAATCCTCTACAACACCTTATAGGGACCATAGTACTTGGGTGTTAATTTATTTTCCTTTTTTTATTTCTTTGGGGGCATTTGTTTTTATGGTTGTAGCCTAAAAAAATACCCAATTCCCCACTTCAAATGTCATTTCACTATGATGTTGATCTATTGTTGTTTCACCCTATTTTGTGCTATAGCCAAGTTATCTTTCAATAGATGGAGAAACCCTTGTTATGCTCTATGTGATCCTCCAATGCTAGAACCTTAACTTTCTCTTTCAAGGATGATGTAATGGATCGAGGATGATAGTCATAAAGTGCATAAATTGTGACATTTTTTATGAAGTATGGAAGCATGTGGTGTACCGTTATTCTTCCAAGGGAAACCACTTGACCTATTGTGTTTGTTTATTGGATGCAAAGAACAAATATACCCTTCTAGAGATTTATTCACATTCTCAGTTTTCCCATTGGATTGAGAATGGTAAGAGGAGCTACGAGATAATAAGTGCCCAAACAAGAAAACATTTTTCTAAAAACTACCAATGAAAATTGGATCTCTATCACTTACAATAATATTAAGGATTCGATGAAGCTTTTGAACTATTTCCATGAATGTTGCAACTACTATATTTTTTTTAAACGGATGAGGAAGAGAGTGTAATTGATGGCATTATTTGCTTTAGAATTTGGTAGAGTCATGCTATAATACATTGGGACATCTTCCCAACACTAACTGGGTATGTATAATGGTTGTAGAAGAACTAATGTCTTGATTGTCTCTCACTTATTCTCTTGGCAAACCAAACAAAAACATTTGGACATCGGCTTTAAGACCTTATCAAAAAAAGAAAAGAAAAATCATCCTTCTTGATCAAGTGGTAAGTTTTCAAAAACCCTAATTGTCCTCCTATGGGAGAAGTGTGCAATTGCAAAAGGACCTTATGTTTGAGTTGTGAATTCCTACATAAATATAAATAATCTTGGTACCATATCGGAATCATTCTTCCACGCAAATTTATCTAATGTACTAGGGTCCTCTTATAGTTGTTGAATTATATCGAATTCCTTTTGATCATGCTTTCTTCTCTTCTTCCACCCAATAAGATTCCAGAATGTGAATATCACAAATTAAGCCCTCCGTGTTTTCTTCTTTCATGGAAAGTGCATCTACCACCACATTTGTTTTACCTTTTTTGTAAATAATTTCAAAATTATAACCTAGCATCTTTGTAACACATTTTTGTTGCTCTTTTAAAGATAACCGTTGTTCTAATAATTACGTAATACTATCATGAACTATTCTTACCTTGAAGTGTCTTCCTATTAGACAAAGACACAATCTCTTAATTGTGTGCAGTATGGCCAACATTTCTTAATTGCATGCAGTATGGCCAACATTTCTTAATTGAATGCAGTATGGCCAACATTTTATTTTCATAAATTGGTTTGAGTAATTGTTTTCCTTTAAGTTGGAAACTTTCAAATGCAAGGGGCCTTTCTTCTTGTTTTAAAATTGCACCAATTCCATGCCTTGAGGAATCACATTCCACAATAAAGGATTTTTAGAAGTGAAGAGTGGCTAGTATAGAAGTTCCACAAATAACCTCTTTAAGTTTTTCAAAATATTTGGTTGTTTCTATAGTTCAATAAAATGCCTCCATTTTCGATAACATTGTTAGAGGTGTTGTTATTTGACCATAATTCTTGACGAACTTGTAGTGATAGCATGCCAATCTAAATAATCCTCCAAGATTCTTCAAGGTTTGGGAATTGGTCATTCCATCGTATCTTTAATTTTTTAGGGTCCACTTTGATGTCTTCATGAGATCAAATATGACCGAAATTTTCCTCTTCTTGAAACCCAAAGTCACAATCGACACTAGTACAAAATGACAAATTTGTGACTATGCGACCAAAAAATTTAGTCATGACATCCTAATTTATAATCTAAATACTACCAAATTTGAGCAATTTTAAGTGATGTAGATATAATGACCAACCTAAACTATTAATATAGTTTAGGGATAGGCATGTACAACCAAATTGTGACTATGTGAATATAAATTAGTATTTCTACTGATATGTAATTGAGTTTTAATAATGTAGTCATTTTAGCATGATTTATTTAAGATGCTCCTCAATGAAAGAGTGCCTATACGATTATGTAAAATGTCTTATCTAATTATTTTTCTTATATGGCATTCAATATATGAAACTCAAAGGACAAAGATTGCTTCTAGAGGGTTTGGTTGGTAGTTTCATGCCTCATGTGTGGTCCAAGATCCATAAAATCATCTTAAATCCCTAAGAATTTAGCTCGTTTCCATTGACAATGTTGATGATATGATTGTGTGATGACGACGATGACACTAATGATGATGATATGATTGTGTGAAAATGGTGATGATGATGGAAATGATGATGACGACGACGACGATGATGGTGATGATGATGAGGACGACAATGGCAATGATGATGACAACGAGAATGATCACAATGATGATGAGGAAAGCTATTGATGATAATGGCATCGATGACTATATTGATCATATTGAAAATGATGGCAATGGTGTTGACTATAGTGATCATCATGACAATGATGCCAATAATGATGATTATCATCATCATTGCCATCATTTGCATGATCATCGTCTAGCCGGAGAGGACTCCACATAAGATTTGGGGCTAAAAAAACCCTTTCTTTATGACAAGACCACTAAGAAACATTACCAAAGTATTTATCGCCAAGTACCACGTTGCAACACCTAGATCACATGCATTATATCGTGTGTCCAATTTCATGGTCTAGTGCAATATTATCCACCACCATTGTCTCTTTAATAATCACCACCATCCGAATAAGTATATATATATAAACTATTACATATACTTATATTTTAGTAAGTATGTGACTTGTATCTTAGCAAAAAAGATATGAAAATATATAAACCCAAAATTTATAGTGATTTTCCAACTCTTACATTTTTTGCAAACATATACAAGCAATATAAGACTAAATTTTCTTGAATATGTTTGAGATGTTACCATTTTCTACATATGGTTCCAAAACATATTTTCAAAAAGACTGCAAAATAAGTGTTCCAATGGTAATCGTATAATGACATCGGTATCAACAAATTGTGTCATGGAGCATGAGGAGCCTGATCTTCAATGAAAGGCATGTGGTATTACTCATAATGGGCTCCTTCATGAAACTCATGGATCATCGATTTCTTGTAAACCAATTGAATTCCTTCTTTAGAAAGTGCATTATCCTCCACATTGCATTCCCTATATTCATGGTGACATGTAAATATATCAAATGAATCCTTAATACAACCAACCTCTTCAAGCAATGCAAGCAAAAATAGATTGTGACAATGTTGAGCTTCCATAACCCAACTAACCACGTTCATAGAATCACCAAAGGTTTGAATGTTTTTGCATCCCTTTTCCAAAGAAAAAAGAAGAAGAAGTTTCAACATCATAAGTTTTGCATAATTGTTAGAACTCGGACTTAGTCCCATTTTTAGTTTTAAAAACTGATTTTCATTGATGAATAGAATCGCTTCTCCCCGCCAAGCCCGATTATATTCTTGGGAGGCTCCGTCGAAGAAATCCCATGACTTTGATTTGTCGATTTGTTCGACTGGAACAAATCTTACTGTAGAAACACCTTTTCTTGTGGAAAATGGGAAAGAATTTTGAGCCCTTGAGCTACTATCACCTCTGGGGTCAAGCAATTGTCCTAAAAAAATTATCTGTTTTGAGCTATATCCAAACACCCCAACCAAGAATCAATGGAAGAGTCTTATATTATTAGTAGGACTTGTTAGAAACACATCCCCTCCATGCTTCCTCCACATTGATACCCTGTCATCTGCACTCAATACCTATATTCATAGAACATTCACTCCATACCAAATTGGTAAAGGGGCAAGTGAGAAAAAGATGAGTCTGAGTTTCCTCTTTGGCTTTGCAAAAAGAGTACCAGCCTAGAACAATACTTAGTTATTTATATTTATAATATAATATAGTTGTGTGTGTAGGTAGGTGGGCAGGTGGGTCTCTGTGTGTAACAAGAGCCACATAGTGGCAATGTCCTTGACACAAGGAGAACAAGCAAACCAAATTTAGTACATAGAAAATGATAAAGACAATTTTGTTATGCAATATTGCACGGACAAAATTGGGAAAGGAAATGACTTGAGGCAATGAGATAGTTCCTAGGAGATATGGTCGCTTTCTTGTAACAATTATCCATAGAGATCCATAAAACAAAGTTTTTTGAGCTATTTGGAAATATTTGTGAAGAAAATTAAGAATGGCATTGTTGGGAAAAATATATTTACAATGTGTTATTTAATATAGTAATTGCTGTTTTAACATTGTGAACATAAGAATTGCTACTTTGAACAGAAGAATGCAAGATCTCATTCCTAACATCACATATAGAGAAATAATCTCTAGTTTTTATTTTAGATTGACAAGGAAACTAACTAGTCTCCCGATCCATGGATCTCTTAGACCTGGAATATTTAATTCAAATGATGGGTGCACTATTCTCCATTGATTCAGTTAAACTCCTAGGCTTTTCTTGTTTTAGTTCAACTTAACAATTTTTACAATATACCCAAGGAAGATTTTGAGTGTTCTCAAAGGATGGAAGTTAGTTCTAAAGAATTTGTTGTTGCTAGCAAACAACGAAACTTGTGAAGCAGTGATCTCTTTCACTCAATCCCTTGTGTAAGCTCATAAATGAGAGAATTAATGTTTTGTACCTACACCAAAGTCCATTTTACACAATGAAAGTCAAAGAGAAGATTAAGCAAACCAATGCATTAGAAAGCGGATGTTGTAAGCTAAAAACAAAGGGCAGATTGGATGCATGAGATACACAATATGATGATCGTCAAATCTAAGGTCTTGCTATTGGAACAATGTGTTGTTGCGCTTATACTTGTATGGAAGTAGTAGAGTTATGGAGCATGGGTTGGCTACACTTATTGGTATCTTTGCATATTGTGCAAGTAGTAGAGTTATGGAGCATGGGTTGGCTACACTTATTGCGTAGTCTTCAAAAGGGAGGTGAAAACAATTTTTTCTTTCTTTCAAGATTCATTGTACCTACAACTCAAGTTTTTTTTGTTTTTGTCATTAATCTATCGACATGTGATAAAAACACAAAAACACAAAAACACAAAAACACAAATGGATTTACTTTTGGATAAAAAGAAAATAAGAAGAAAAGTAGAGACATATGAAAAAGCTTGATAGATTTTACAATTGTAGCATAGAATCATTTAAAGGCTTAAATCTTGTAATTTTTAGCAAATTCATAGTAGACAATGATATCAACATATTAAAATAAATGATATAAGTATGCATGAGACTTGTAGACATATTTACATGCCTATATTTCAAGAAATTGTAAGAATTCCATAAAAAATTCATTAGTTATAGATACAAAACATCGAATCTAAGTCTAAGTGCATAAAAACATGAAAAACATAAACACATAGAAGGTTCAATGGAGAAGCAAGTTTTGGATAGACAATTAGAAAGCAAGAGGTAAGATACTTTGGTACTGTGAGACTTATTTCCAAACTTGCACTGAAACAATTACAATGGACAAATTAACCTTGGATAGGTGGTTGGAAAGGAAGAGACTGGAAATTGTAGCACATGCTTAGGCCAAGATGTCCATTGTCAAAATGTTTTTATGTTGTCAACATTACAGGTCAACGGGTTCAAGGAAAGTATTTATACAAAATCAAACGTGCTATGAAAATAAGGAAATATTCTAGATAAATCTATAGTATAGTCCCTATGTTCAAGCAAAGACTATTTCATTTTTTTTCCTTGTGTTTTTGTTTTGGATTTGTTTTTTCTTTCTCTTTTTTTTCTTTGTGAGAAAATAATGCAAATTCTGTGCAAAAATAAATAAATACAAAGAATATCTAAATTAGTTCAAGGTTACGTCGTTTAGTGGCAAATATCAAATTGCTTGGGTCTTTGACTACATAAGGGAGACCATATACGTTGTTGTGAATTCATCATTGAGAACTTCGACAAAGGTTGTCGATGATTCCCACAACAGCTAAGTTCTTCTCGACCCATTTCTAACCACATTCTTAAAAAGGTACATTAATGGTGTAATTCTTAACACCAATTGCTCTTGTATCTTAGAAAAAAGGTTCTTAAAGCATTCATTTAGTTGCACCTACAATTAGCAGATGATAATTGCAAGTTGCTAATAAAGAAAAAGGAAAAAATTAGCGTAGTTGTTTTGAAAGCTTATCTATAAACAAGGAAGAGCAATGAAAACAACAAAAAAACATACAGTTGCAGTATTATTAATTGTTTCTCCATCCCTAATGTTCAATTCATCATTTCTGTCATTTTGGTGACATGGAATGACAATTGTTGTGACAAATCCAATTGAATAGACATTTGCTCAGCATGATATTCCATGTATAGTTGTATATGGGGAAACTTATGCTCTTGGTGGACTTGTGGTATGTTTTTAATTGATCTTTGTTCATGTTAGCATAATGGAAAATATTTCATCACCTCTGTTATATTGTCCCTCACTTCTAATGCCAAAATATGTAATACAAACACTTGCACCAGGTGAAATATGGTTGATGAATCAAGGTATGAGGTTGTTGTTGATGTTTATTGTTATTGTTAATTGATCATCTCTATCCACCAAATCAATGTGGATCAGTTGTGTTTTGGCAGGTGAGTTGGGATTTTTGCTTTGTGCAGGTCCATACAAATTGAGGACGCCTCCTTCAAACACGTTTGTGTATGTTGTCTAACAAAGTTGAAAAATAAAAGAGGATGACTCTGTCAATTTTTTAAGCCTAGAACAAAGACCATATTGAACATGTTAACAAGAAACAACTCCATTGCTATAGTAAGTTACTATGTATGGCCTTATGCAGTACTAAAATTCTGAGAAGAGTTTAGTATATATGTACCTTTTTGTTTTGTCCTTTTATGGTGATTGTGGCATTTTAGACTAGGTCTTGGTGCTAGATTTATTGTCTGAAGCCATAATGAAAATGTAATTGCGATTGTGATATCTCACTTTGAGAAGGAGTTGCAGATAGTTCAAGTATTTGCTATCAATTTTTGAAGTTTGAAAAATCATGTGAATTTATTTTGCATATAATCTATGTGATCAAAGGCACGAGATTGAATACAAGTTTCATACCTTAAGGCATTGGTTTTTTGAGTGATTATATCCATCAGATTAAAACATTGACAATATTGAAAGAACACAATAAAAACCAAGGACGACAGGAACATTCCAATGGCATAACTAATTGTGCTAGAATAGAAGACGATGATTATGTCAATTGTTTAAGTCTAGAACAAAGACCATATAGAACATGTTAACAAGAAACAATACCATTTCTATAGTAAGTTACTGTATATAGACTTATGCAATATTGAAAATATGAGAAGAATCGACTAAATATGTACCTTTTTTGTTTTGTCCTTTTCTAATGCCTGTTGCATTTTAAACTGGGTCTTTGTGCCAGATTCACTGGCCAAATCCATAATGAAAATGCAATTGCATAATCCCAATTCAAAAAGGAGATGCAGATAGTTCAAGTATCTGCTACGAATTTCCAAAGTTTGGAAACCCGTGTGAATTTATTTTGCATGCAAGCCATGTGATGAAAGGCATAGGAACAATAACAATTTCATACCTTGAGCCATTAATTAGTTGACTAACTCTATCCATCGGTTTAAAAAATTAATAACAATATTGAAACAACACAATAAAAGGAAAGGATGATAGGGACATGCCAATGCATAAATAAAGTTTTTTTAAGTGTTTAAGACAAGAGATTTTGTTTTTTTTAATATAAATATTGATACCAAAAGTAGGTGGAATTATTTTATTGGAAATGCATGAAACGATTATGTGAATATGTATGTATGGAAGATTTGGGTCTATCCAATCCCAACGTAGTTATCAGTAAATCCTACCTACAAGATGCATATGAAAGGGAAGCAGTCTCTAATATGAGTGGTTCTTAGAGATTTAAGCCTAATATGAGTGGTTCTAAGAGATTTAAGCCTATTATGAGTGGTTCTTAGAGATCCCATAAATAAAATTAGAGTGTTGTGAAGCTTTTTCAAGTGCTTGTCTCTAGTAAATAGAGTAAAGCCTAATATCACCGTTTACAAGAACCGATGAGTGAGGGGAGTTGTTTAATTGAATTCCTAAAGAAGTCTTTTCCAGGATGAGAGTTTTATTATCTTGATTCTTCAAGTTTGTTTGGTGGGATTATCACAAGATGGAATACTTCTTTAACACTTCTAAATTCCTATGTTATTTGTTCATGTCTATGCACAAAATTCACAAACAAAGGGCTTGGATGCACTCTTATTATGATGACCATATATGGGTCATTCGAGGGAAAACAAAAATATTAGGACTGACTTTTTGGCCTCAACTTTATGGATTTTGGTAGGATTATAATTAGTAGGGATTATAATTTAAAAAAAAGTAGTGACAAAGTTTGGGGGCGCACCGCCAAGGTGGACAAACTCACATCTTATTTTTTGCACCAGATAGAGGATAAAGGATTGGTAGATGTGGAGCTAGTAACCCTCAGGAACACTTGGATAAATAATCACTAAATAATCTACGAGGGACAAAGAGAATCTATCAATTTTCTGGTCTCTTTTAATTTTCTATAGATGCTTGATAGGTACAAACCTAGGTGGATACTAGTGGGTTATCAAACCATTGTCCCATTCTTCTCTAGTTGGAAAATTAGGATGAAAATCATGTGAGCACATTCAAGTTTAGTCCTATTTGGTAGGCACTTGAAGAATTTCAAGACTTGGTTGGAAGTGATTGGACAATTTATGACCCCTATGTACAATTATTAGGTAAGGAAAAATTTATCGTTTCTCTTAACAAGATAAAGAAAAAATTATTCCATGGGAAGTTGAACATCATAAGTCTAGAGACAAAATGCCATGTGAGGTTAAGGAGGATATTTCTTGCCTCTATGTAAATAATAATGAGGGGTGTTTCTCAATTTAAGAGGTGGCCAAACTAAAATATTTGGAAGCTAAGAAAAGGAAACTAATATTGGAGCAAGAAGAATAATGGAGACTCAAGAACAAAGCAATTTGGCTTGATTAAAGTAACAAAAACACTAGATTCTTTCACCAAGTGGATCGCCATAGAAAAAAAGTGAGGTATATTCAAAATGAGGCAGATGAAACTATTAGAGGATTCAATAATTTATCTAGCGTTGGGGAAGGCACTTTGAAACACTCCTTAAGGAGCCATAGAAAGAAAATATAGCCGAAATAATAAATTTGTGTTCATACTTTCCCTAGATGGCCATAGAAGAAGCTAACATGGATTTAACGATTGAAATAATGAAGGTTGAGTTGTTGGTAGTGATGTCTTCCTTTCAAAAAGATGAGAGCCCAAGCTCTGATGGCTGGACAATTGAATTTTTTCCAAGGTTTTTAGAAACGATGGGTGACAATCTACTTCAGGTGGAAGAAGAAATCATACAAAATAGGATGGTCTTTGGGTATTTCAATACATATTTTATCGCACTAATACCAAAATTTGACAAGTCAACCTCCTTTGAAGATTATCAACCAATATCTTTGTGTAATTGTATATTTAAAATCTTGTGGAAATTGATTGCATTAAAGTTGAAATCATTTCTATCCAAGGTAATATCTATGTAACAATTTATATTTCTTGAAGGAATATTCATACATGAGGTAGTAGGATTTGCGTAGGAAGCACTTCACAACATAAATCAAAATAAGCGTGTTGTTGTAGTGAAGAAAATTGACTTGTCAAAGGTGTATGATCATTAGTATTGAGGTTATTGTTGATACATATAAGATTAAATATTAAAGTGGTGGAGTGGATTATGGGACGTGTGATATGTGTCTTGTTTGTGTTGGGGAAACTCCCCTTTAAAAAATAGGACAGAAAATTAAATAGCAGAAGGGATAAGTATTCCAAGAAGATGGGAAGTGTATTAAGACATCGGTTACAACACTTAAGCATGGCGCATTATTATCAAAACATCACAATGCATTATTCACATCTTAAAATCACATTTCTATACAACCCATTCGATATTTCTTTTATAGTCTCTAGATCTAAGAAACTCCCTTGAAGTGAGGATGATATGGTCCACAAATAGGGGTCATTATTTCCAATTTTTTCCACAAAATACACAACATCTCATAGATTAGTCAGCTTCTCTAGTCGAGTTGACCATGGCCTTATCGACCATTTAATTGACCACTTATTCGCAACTCTAGTCGAATGCTCTACTTTTCAATTATTGTCTTTTGACATACTGTCTCCAGAAGATCCATAGGTCTGATGAACTTGCATAGCCTTTGGTTCCAACACCCCCCCAATAAAAAAAATGCTTTGGACATTCAGGAGGAAAAAGTATGTTCTCTCAACACCCCCGTCCCCCATAACTATAGTTACCTGAAGCCCAACTATAGCCTGAAATTTTACAAACTTAGATTCTAGAAAAGGATTCATAAAGGTATCAACAATCTAATTACAATATGATTAAACCTATACATTCATAGGAAAGATAGTAAACACAAGAAGAATAGATGAAATAGATAACAATGTTCACTTGCCTCTTCAAGGGGGCAACCTCCAAGAGCACTAGCTCCAAATACAATGACAAATCTTGACTTCACCTTACATATATTAGTACTCTATATACATTACTTCAATAGCTCAATTCTAACTATTTGTGGTCCCTCTATTAATGAGGCCTAGCCACCTAAGGGCCTTTAATCTATAAGGAAGGCCCTTTTACATGAAATAAATGCAGACTAACTAATTAATGGTCCTTATGGCATTGTACATAGATAAATAAGGGAGGTTTAGGTAGGACCCTAACATTTCCTTCCCGTTCAAAATTATCATTGTCCTCAATGGTAGAGATGGGGAGATTGTTGCAAAATTATTGATGGTTCCCAAGTAACATCTTCTAGTGAAGTATCCTTCTGTTGAATCATAACTTCACGTATAGTGTGCTAACATAGTTGACACTCCTTAGTGTCCAAGACTTCTTCTAGTTGGATCCAAATGGATCCTTCTTCATCTAGTTCAAGTAGGGTAGTTTGAACTCAACAATTTTGACCCACTACTTTCCTCAAACAAGATACATGAAATACGAGGTGAATATTGAAGTGTGATGGAAGTGATAATTTGTAGGCCACATGACCAATGCATTAAACAATATGATATGGGTCGTAAAACTTTGGTGTGAACTTCTGATGGCCTTTAACTTTGAGAGAGGTCTTCTTATCAAGTTGGAGGCGAAGGAACACCTGGTAACCTTCTACAAATGAATGCTATGAGTTGTGATAGTCTGTTTATTGCTTCATGTGATGTTGGGTCATTGCCAAATTTTCCTTTAGTGCGCACATAGTGACATCGAGATTATGAATCAAATCATCAATTGCATATACTTTAGAAGTACCTGGTAGATAAGAAATCATTGAAGGTAGTTGATGGCCATAGATTACTTCATATGGTGTCATTTTTGTAGCCTCATGATAAGTTGTATTATACCACCATTATGCTAATGGTAACCCCTGTTCCCTGTGGTGTCACTTTTCGGATGCAAAACATCACAAATAGGTTTCAAGGCACTTGTTGTCTGCTTCTGCCTAACCATCTATTTGTGGATGATAATATGTGCTCATTTGCAACTGGGTGCCCTATAATTTAAATAGTTCTTTCCAAAATTTGCTTGTGAATGTAGGATCACGATTTAGCACAATGGAGGTAGGAATGCCATGCAGTTTGAAAATACAGTCTAGAAACATTTGGGCCACCATTTTCAAGGTAAATGGGTGTTAGATACCACAAAAGTGGGCATATTTGGATTGTTGATCAAATACCACCATGATGATTGATTTGTTACCTTCTTTCGGAAGACCAATAATAAAATCCATGGAAATGTCAGTCCAAATACTGACTGGGATTGGTAATGGTTGAAATGGCCCATGAGTCTTTACTATCTCACCCTTGTTCCTTTGGCAAGTGGTACATTGTGATGCAAAATTAAGGATATCCTTTTTCAATCCTTCACAAAAGAATGAGCGGTTAGTGTGTGCATAAGGTTTTTGAAATATAAAGTGACCCGTGAGAGGAGATGGATGTAAATCTCTTAATATTGTATTTTTTAAGTAATATTTTAGGTTCCAAGAAAATATTATCTTTATATCACGATGTATCTTATTTCCAAGTGTAACCCTAGGAGGGTATCCTCCTAGAGGCAGTTAATGAGCTGAGATGTAGCAACATTTGTTATCCATGCTAGTAGTGCTTCCTTTAACCATTCAAGTACTAGAGATAATAAGCAAAAGAGTAATCCATGTTCCTCATGTTTCCTTGACAAGCATTGTTTTTTCCCTTTTTTTAGATGATCTCATAATCAAATCCAAGCATTTTGATGACCCATTTTTTTGTTCTCGGGATGATGACAAGTTTGTTCCAAATAGTATTTTAGGTTATGGTGACCTATATTGATCTAGAAACATCTCCCTATTAGATTTGGTCTCCATGTTTCAACTACATGTAGGATATCCATCATTTATTTCTCATAGGTAGACTTCCCCAAGTTCTTATCACACGACTACTTTCTTGTGAATGCTAAGGGTCTTCCTTCTTACATTAAAATTGCATTCAATCATTTTCCGAAGGAATAACGTTCCAATGCAAAAGTCTTGTTAAAATCAAGCATAACTAAGACTGGTGTGGTGCACATGGCTTACTTTAGAACTAACATTGCTTATTTTTCCACTTCATTCCATGCAAAGGAATTTTTTTTGAGTAGGGTCATCAATGGGGCCACAATTTTACCATAGTTCTTCACAAACTTACAATAGTAGGCTACAAGGATTAAAAAACCAAGTAATCTCTTTAAGGTTTTAGGTTGATGGCATTCTTTCATTGTTGTAATCTTCTTGGGGTTTACTTTCACCCCATCTTGTCCAATAATGTGACCCAAATATTTGACCTCTGAGACCCCAAAAGCACATTTGGAGAATTTGATGAATAATTAATTTTCTCGAAGGAGTTACGAGGCTTTATCAACATGTTGTACGTGGGAATCTCAAGTTTTACTGTAAATCAAAATCTCATCAAACAAAACCATCACAAAATGACAAAGATATGACTTCAATTTTTTTTTCTTGAGGCATTGAAAAGTATAAGGGGCATTACAAAGTCAAAATGGAATTACCAAGAACTCATACTGGCCTTAATGTGTTCGAAAATATATCTTTGGAATGTTGGCCTCTTTCATCTTGTGTTGGTGGTATCTTGAATGATGGTCAAGTTTAGTGAAAATTTTATCCCCATGGAGCTCCTCCAAAAAATCATCAATTACTGTGAGTGGAAATTTATCTTTGATGGTCAACTTATTGAGAGCACGAAAAATAAGTACACATGTGCCAATCACCTTCTTTGTTTAAAGCCATGAGCACTAGGGATGAATATGGGCTAGTGTTGGGATGTATGACTCCTTCCTCTATTATCTCATGAATTATATTTTCAATTTCATTCCTTTTTGCAAATGGGTTCCTATTTGGGCGTACATTTGGTGTTTGACTTCACGACATCAAGGGAATATCATGATTATGCTCTCCTATAGATAGGGGTAAACCCTTTGGTGTCTCAAAGACTTGTTGTTGTTTTTCCAAAACCCTTTGCAAGTCAAGATGTATTTCGGGTGTGGTGTTATCCAAATCCTATATGGCATGCAAGTGGGCAATAATTCCAGAGTAACCTTTATTCAATAATGTTTTCATCCAATTGGAACTTATGATTTTAGGGGAGCCTGCTTGGATCCATTTGAGGGTGTGAGCTTGAGTGTCATGAGTAAATATCAAGTATAATTCCTTGAGTTCCACGGTAACTATCCCCAATGTACGTATCCATTCTTCCCCCAGAACAATATTACAACCACCCATATCTATGGCCAACTTATGAGTTTTGAGATGATAATCACCCAATTGGAGTTTTATAATTTGACAATGCTCCTAGCATTTCATCATCTCTCCATTAGCTATCATAATTTGAAATCTTGAAATCTTGTGGATATAACAATGGAGTTCCTCAACCAATTGTTGGTGAATAAAATTATGGATGCTTCCACTATCAACCAAAACTAGCACTTTTTGATGCTTGATGTAACCTTGAATATTCAAGGTTTGTAGGGATTGTTACACCCAAAAAATGTCTTAATGCTTGATCCCTTAGAGTCCCTTTTCCATACTATCTTTTGGGGAATTCGATGCTCAATTCTAGGTAGTCTGGCACACCTCGCCTCTTGGCACAGGGCGTCATACAAGATGTGTGCCTCTTTTCCATTGAAAGAGTGCACTGATGACACTTGTATCCTGATCACAAAGAGCATCGGTGCACCTAGCCCACTTACAAAGAGCGTCAGCAGTACAAAATGGGAATAAAGAGAAGATTCGAGAACCTTCTAGATGAAAATCCTCGTGGAGGATGATCCCAACTTCTTTGTATAGGTGGAATTTGAGCTCCAGGAAATAACTACAAAAATAGGCCATAAAGAAGACCTTCATAAGCTGGAGTACTAGTATTTCGAATTATTACAGACCTAGTGTAAATGCAGATAAATTGCTGATCAAGTAAAATTCAAAATTTTTTTTCCTAAAAGAGGATTATTTTGGTTTGCCTGATTTCCCCACAGGATGGGTGACAGATTCCTCCTCCATCTTCTGAACTGCTTCTCCTGGATTTTCTTGGGCTCGACTTCCCTGATTCATATGAACCAAAAGATGGAGGCCCTCCTGAATGTGGTCTATTTTACCCATGATTTCCTTTAGGTTCATCTCGTTGTCATCAATCATTGCATCATGGTTGCTGGTATGATATGAGACATAGCTAACCTCATCAACAAGTTTTTTAACCTCCTTAACAGTCTCTCCGCTGTTAGTAATTCCAATGGCCACGATGTCATACAAGTGCTGGATATTAACCCTCAGGTCTATGAGGCCTGCATCATTCCTTATACGGTCCATTTCTAAAACCAGAGGCTGTCCTTTACCACAACTATGACTGCAACTCAAATTGAGACTGGACAAATCGCTGAGAACAAAATCGAGAGAGGGAAAAGCTCGAGCTGAGAAGAATTCTTCTTTCTGCAGAGAGTCCCGTTCTTTTCTAAAGAGACAAAGAGAAATGCCTATCTTAGCTTCCCCCAAATGAGAAAGCTGACAAACTAGGATATCTCAAAATATATCAACCCCACTGGGCTTCCTTTTTCCTATAAAATCAAGCTACATAGACCATGTGAAGGGGATCAAGAGAGTCTCTTTATGCTACTAGAATCATAACTGGTGTAGGAGGCAAGAAAATTTCAGTGTGAGCGAGGCTTCTACAAGCTTGTAGAGTGTATGTGACAGTAATGTCAAAAGTATTGTAAGATTGAGGCGTCAACATCAAGGATTCATTTGCAGCTTATTACTCTTTTTATTATCAATACAAACATGTTCTCCTTTTCCATAAACGATTTGTGTTAATATCAATTGTTCATTACTCTTTTCCTTGATTATTAGTATAGATATTTTGATTGTCTTATTGCTTTCAGCCTTTTGTTTTGTTCTTCATACTCTTTGCAGGTACATTCGACCGAAAAATATCTTTAAGGCAAGGACAACCTCCATCATTGAGGTAAGGAAAGTTTAAACATTCAAGTAATTCAATTATCTAGGAGAAGGATGCATCGATGTGGTTTTTTGTTCTAGATATCACCCATGCAGGCTAGGGGAACAAATTGTGTTTGTACTGATTGAAATATTTCGGTAACAAAATTGGAGACCATACTGGGGAAAGATCCAATCAGTTTTGTGAATTTTTTATATCACTTTTGATTACAAGCTTATGAAATTTTTTCTTACTCATTTAAATATTTAAGGTGAGTAATCCACCTTACTACACTCTCATTTTCCTTCTATGGTTTATGTATTTACTTACCATAATTCCAGTTTGATACAAATTGGGTTATCCTGAATATTATTTCAACTTTTTTTTGTCTAGATCCGTCGATGCACCTGGGTGTCCTTGACAGAGCGTCAGGCCCTTGCTGACGCCTGTTGCCCACTTTCATCTATCATCACTGATGCCTTCTTCCCAGTCAAAAATCACTGCTGATGCCTTTTCAATAGAGGCATATTGTGGTGATCATTGTATGACGCCTTGGTTTTTCCCTTAAGGGTGTGTCGAGGTAAGTTTTCTTTAGCTCTAGAGCTCTTTCTTTCAAAAACTTTGCTCATTTTGGGTTTGGTCATTTTTTTTCCTTGCTTATTGATAGGTATTTTTGTGTGTTTTAGCTTGGATGTACTTTTTAACTTTAGATCTTAAGAAGTTATCTTAGAAGGATCCCCGAAATTGAATAAGTTTCGTGCAAATTTGATTTTGGGTGTATGGTTTTTATGGCTAGTCTTTTAGGATCCCTTTACAGATCCGTGAGAAGGAAAAATAGTATGGCTTCTTTGCTTGTGTGGTGTGAGTTTTTGCATTTCTTTACTCGAAAATCGTATGAAAAAACAAAAGAAAAATTTGATTGCTTGCTTTTGGTTTGGCTAGATCATTAAAAGTGTTTTTTTTTCTTTTTTTGAATATTGATTAGAGAAAATTGGCATTTTTGCATTAGGAAGTCTTTTCCTTTTGCAGTAGAAGAGCTTTTAAAACATAACTTTAGAGTTTTTTCTTATCTAAAAGTATTTGAAGTTTGAGGAAATGAGTTGTTTGGATCACATGGTTGTATTATTTTGTTTTGAAAAAGAACCTCTGCTTCTCTCTAGATAGATTTAATCGAAAGGAAAATTGCACGAGCATTTAGATAATTTGAATCTTGCAATTTACTTCATATTCCATAAACATTCACTAAACATCAAGATAAAATTGAACGGTAGCTTAGGTTAAAATCTTGGTAATTTGAGTGATAAGTTAGAAGACATGTTCCGACGTCTATAAACATAGGAGTTGTTGTTTTTTTGCATGCACTACATCTTGGAGATTGGGTGGTTCTTCCACGTACCAATTGGTATATCGAACAGATTTTCACATACCTTTTAGGTATATCAAAAATTTATTCACGTAATCGATAATATATCAGAAGGTCCCTTTCGAACGGTTGTGCATCAAACAAAACTAACGCTGATTTGAGATCCCAGGTACCTTGTGTATATAGGGAGACCATTCTAGGAACCGATACCAACTCAGAAAATATGTTTGGCCGTCATGTTGGAGAAATGCACCCAGAACAACACTCCGAGAGCTACTACACACATGTCATCCAAATAGTCGGGTATTTAGGCAAGGGTACAGTCCCAATCCTCCTTTTCATATTTTACTGTTGGACCTTGCTGTATATCACAAGTTGCAACAACTTGACAATCCTAGTAAGGTTTCGGCTTATTCTAGCCCCTCCTATCACTTACGTTTTCTTGTGACCTTAGCTTGCGTAGAATTGTTTGTGTGTTCCTTTTTGAGTAATGAATCTTTAGAGTAGAAGTGTTTAGCCATCATTCAGGCTGAACCACCTGTGAGGATATCTCGCAGATTACAGGGTCTACCACCCAAATTTCCTCCTACCATGGAGGAAAGATAAGGGGTCACCATAGATCAACCTGCCACTACTGATCCTTCTGTGGAATGTGTCCCTATTGTTGAATTAGGAGAAGAGTATTCTTCTACCTAGAACCCACCTAACTCTACCTTGGTATTGGTACAATTACCGCCTTCACATAATTCAACTTTTCACTTTCCTATGAAAGTCCATTCTGGTGCATGAGATTGTGTGTTTTCCCCACCTTCAGATGACCCAGTGGTAGCGGAGTTCAGTCCAACTGCTCCTTTTTGGTAGACTTCCTTGGGACATACTATTTCTAAGTATGAAACCACTACTTTAGCAGACACTAACCCCCAACCTAGCTTAAGGTTTTTGATATCTAATGATGAGTATTTTATACCCATCCGTGATATCGTTCCCAAATTTATGTGTGAGAGGAGAAATAATTAGGAGGAGAAGTGTTTCTCCTCTTCCAAGCCGTTCGAAAAGAGCCACTCCTAAATACCACTATGCCCTTGTTCGATCTAATGTTGCTAATGTATCTGGAATATAGGTTCAGAGTGTAGTTTCCTACGATACCAACCAGCCTTCTATCCCTGCCTATCACCTCAAATTCTCCCTTCTATCCCTAGTTCTCATGTTAATCCTGTCACTGGGGGGAAATACCTAGGACCAATCGTCCCTGTGACTATCAGAACTAGTTCAAATCATGGGCATAATGTTGCTGTAGTGAATCCCAAGGTTGGTCCACCTTCCAACACCTCAAACACAATAGTTCCTTCCTCCACACCGGGACAATCGATGTCCAACCAACCCACATGGGGATATATTCATCCATGAAATAAACAGGAAATGCTCACCCAAAATTACCAACTCGTTTCCTTTGGAAATGTTTTTCCTGACACCCCTTACCCTGGTAACCCTAATACCCTATGGGGACAACTTAATAGGTCGAATGTCCCTAATTATAGAATCCCGTTTGTAAATATGTATGGAATTCCATCTAGAGCTCACCCATTTGGAGGTCTTCCTAGAGGTCCCCCTCCTGGGGGACCACCTAGAGGCCCCCCTATGGAGGAACACCACTTGTAGGTCCTATGTATGGAGGTCCACCACCTGGAGTTACACCACTCAGAGTTTCACCACCTAGAGGTCCACCACTTGTAGGGACACCACCTGGAGGGCAACCTCCTGGAGGTACACCATAAGGAAGACCACCACCTGGAGGACCACCACCTAGGGTACCATCATGCATTATGTTTGGAAACCAACCTCAACCTAACCCGCTTGTGATTAGAGAATCATCGATTCTGTTTTATCAATCTGCTTATGGGCCTATTGGTATTCAAATGTCTAATCAATACTACCATTATCTGCAACCAAATTAACATCTTCCCTTCCTGGCTACACTTGATCTGCATATCTGTCACATTTGATCAATGATCCTATTGATCATCATGATCCTTCATGGCTTGTTATTCCAGCGAAATTGCCTTCGAATATACCTAAGTTTGATGGAAAAGCTGGTGAAGACCTTAGGAACCATGTAATGACTTATCATTTATGGTGTTCGTTCAACTCTCTAGTGGAGGTTTTGATCCGTTTGAGATTGTTTCAAAGGACTCTCGCCGAAACCACCACCAAGTGGTATATAGAATTATCTCAACACTCTTTTTGGTATTTTAACACCTTAGAAATGGCTTTCTTAACACATTTTCAACTCCCAATCCGGTACAAAAGGGGTACGGATCTTTTAACTTCCCTCCGTCATACCACTTCTACCCATATATCTGATCATATACATGAGTGGAGAGGACTCCATAGGTTGATTAAAGCACCTGTTCCCGACCAATTACTTGTCGATTGGTTTACTAATTCTTTTCTTTCTCCTATTGCTCGGGATGTTTCCATGAGAGGTGTCATCACCGAAGAACAAGCCATTAGCTGAGATCACTTCCTAGACTTGGTTTATCCCCAGTTAAGTACTCTTTATGATTTGATCTCGCATGCTCCCTATCCTATTTTAGACCCCTCAATACCTTCAACAGAGCCACTCACTGATCGTATTCGTGGCTCTGTTCAGACACATTCGACGACTAAATCCTTGAAAAATCAAAACCAATTTGTTATCTAGGCAGCCAAAAATACCAAAACCACCCCTCCTCTTGTTTCCTCTACTGAGGTAAATGCCATTTAATCCTCCGAAGCTTCAAGAATGAAGAATAAAGGAAAGAATAAATAAAAAAAGTATGAAAATCAACAGGAGAGCAATAAAACACACAACCTTGATTTCGAATCCAAGAACAAGAGAAGGGTAAAGTTTCCCTACCTCATATGTGGAGGTGACCACTTCACCAAGGAATGTCCTCGACATGAAGAGGTCATCAAGTTCTTGAAAAATTCTCCCACCCCAGCAGTCATGACTGATCCTTTCCCTACCCAGCAACAATTGATCGACCATCAATCTTTCCATGGGTCTTCCTCATTCTCTATAGATGAGTTTAAAATGATGTCTAGTGAAATGGTTAATCTTACTACCATTTCCTAGACATATGACCCAAATATAGAAAAGAAAGATGATAACACTCCATTTTATAAGCCTATAATTTCCACTCCTCCCCCTACCAACGATTTTCATATTGAAAAACCCATCTTTGACATTGTTTTTCGGTCACCAAAGAGTACAATTCAAAAATTGGTATTTAAACCTAGTGCGCGGGCTGCTCAATACTACAATGTAGATGACGATTTGGACCAAGCACCATGTGCTATGTCTAACCTTGAAGTACTCCAAACATGCCCTATGCAAAGGGAAAACTTGTTGTCAGTTCTCGAAGCTATGGATCCTGACAATAATAATGTTATCGCCTTTAAACTGGATGATTTTAAGTCAAGACTCTCCCAACAATTATCTTTTCAACTATCTACAAATTTATTGGGAATAAAGTCCATCGCAATGTGTTAGATGAAATTGCCTTGGATTTTGTCATGTGTCTATCATATTGGAGAGCTATTGGCTCTCCTAAGATCAAATGTTCACCTACGACTTTGAAATCCTTTGATGGTCATGGTTTTCAGCCTTATGGACTATTGCCATCCCTCCAGGTTGAAATAGGGGGAAAATTGATGTCCATTCAAATCAAAATTTTCACTGCTCCATTAGACTACAATATTCTCCTAGGTAGGAATTGGTTCTATGCTATGCAGGTTGTTGCCTCATTTGTGTTCCGAATAGTCCAATTCCCATTACAGGGAAAGATCATCATGATTGACCAATTAGATTTTTGTTCCTCAGACATGAGTTCTAATTTTGGGAATAATGTCCCGCTTTTAGCTTCTACGACCCTGCATTACCAGAACTTAATGGTAGGTCCCCTCAAAGACTCCTCACTTATGGGAATCTTTCCATTATCCAATCCTCCTCCTACTTAGACCACATCTGTGAACATGATATCCTTTGAGAGTCATGACACTTGAGACAAAGGATAATCAATTGTTGATTCGACATCGTTTACCTATTTCGAAGAAACTTTCCAGGCTATCAATTCCACCAACGACCGCACCATTGATGATCCTCTTTTGGTGGCAGCTAACCCTTATCACCTACCATATTGGTTAGATCCCACCCGCCCTATCTATATTATCTTTTACAAACCCTCCTGACAGATGAATCAATACCATCATCGTCAATCCTCTTTCCTTCCTAATTACCATATGGTAGAAGACCATTTTGAAACAATGGTTTCATCTAATATTGTAACTACTCAGTCACCAGTACTCATCCACAATGTTGAGTCTGAGGGTAATCTGAGTAATATTAATAAGATCGTTCTAGTCGATATATCAGTGAAGCCCGAATTTGTAGAGAATATTCACATAGGCCAAAATTCTTATGCTTCATAACTTAGGTATTATACAACCCTTTTCAAGGAATTCATAGACATTTTTTCTTAGAAGTATGAGGAAATTTCAAGGATATATCGTTCAATCGTGGTACCTGATATTAGGACTTACACTGATGCCAAAATGGTCCGTTAGAATTTACGTCAGGTTCATCCATGAAAAGCAGCAGTCATTAAGGAAGAAATTGAGAAACTTCTTAAGGTTGGGTTCATCTACCCCATACCATTGATAGAATGGGTTTCTAATATTGTCCCCGTGAGCAAAAAATAGTGAAAAATTATGGTTTGCATCAAGTTCTGAGACCTCAATAGGGATTGTCCTAAGGACAATTTCCCTACTCCTTACATCGATCAAATCATCGATAACTGCATCGGAAGCATCATCTTTTCATTCATGGATGTATTTTCTGGCTATAATCAGATAGAGATACTCCCTTTTGATCAACATAAAATGGCCTTCATTTTCCCATGGGGTACCTTTCCATATAATAAGTTACCTTTTGGCTTAAAGAACGCTGGCGCTACCTTCCAATATGCTATGTCCTACGCTTTACATGACATCAAACACATTGTGTAACCTTACCTCAATGATTTGTCTGCCCACTCGCATCATCGAGATCATCATGTAGACCATCTGAGAGCCATTTTTATCAGATGTTTCCATTACAACATACGATTGAATCCACATAAGTGTATTTTTTGTGTCGATACTAGCATACTTCCTGGATTCATCGTTTCCAAGGATGGCATCTGTATAGACCCACTGAAAATTGAAGCCATCTTGGGCCTACCCCCTCCTACAAACGTTACTGAAATTCAAAGTTTGCAAGGGAAGGAAAACGTTTTGTGTCGTTTCATTTGTAACTATGCCGAAGAAATACCCATGGTTTCATGTTTCTATTAAAAAAGGATACACCCTTTGTTTGGGATGATCTTGCACAGCATGTAATCGACACTCTCAAATGCGCAATTACGCATGCACCGGTCCTGCATCCACCCAATTATACCATGGATTAATCCTTGTATGTGGTTGTTTCATTGATGACCATAGGGATGGTTATAATTCTAATAGATGTACATTACCATGAACATGTGAGTTATTACCTTATTAAGAGTATTCTCGACTTTGAAACCCGTTATTCACATGTAGATAAGTTAGCTTTGGCCATGGTCATCATGGTCCAAAAATTTTGTCACTACATTTTGCTTCGTACAACAAAAGTATATGCATATTCCAACCCCATGTATTAAATCTTGACTCATCAAGTGCATGGGGGGAAATAATATTGTTGGATTGTTATTCTCTAGGAATTTGTGTTAGAATTTGCAAAATCCAGTTCCAAGAAGTTCCTCGTCTTTGCAGAGAACATGCATGACCTTCCCCGTATTACTGAGGATACACAACCCTTTGATTCATTTCCAGATAAATCATTATTCCTCATTAGTACATATGACCCCTGGTATGGATACTTGATTCTCTATCTCCAGACTCAACGCTTCCAGCCTAACGCAACCCGAGATAAATGTCATCGTATTCGTCATCATGCGAAGTACTATATTATCATCAATTATACATTGTACCATCGTGGCATTGATGCAATCTTGCGGCGCTACTTAACTCACAAAGAAGAGAAAGTGGTTTTAAATGATTGTCACTCTAGAGCTTGTGGCGGTCATCTTTTTGGGATGGATACTTCCCAGAAAATTTTACGCATTGAGTACTTTTGGCCCTCGATCTTCAATGATTATGTGGAAGCCGTAAAAAAATTTCCACCCTATCAGCTTTCACATCCAGAAAGCGCACCCACCCCGTTCCTTTGCATCCCATCATATTTGTCGATCCATTCACGATATGGGGCATCGATTTCATGCAATGTAAACCTACCTAAATCGGGGGGCATGGTTACATCATTTTAGTTGTGGATTACTTTACAAAGTGGGTTGATGCTATGCCTACATATTCCGAAGATGCAAAAATTGTTGCCATATTTATTTTCAATCACATCATCGCTAGGTTCGGAGTCCCTCAAGATATTGTGATCGACCATGATTCCCATTTTCAAAATAAAATGATGTTGAAACCAAGTGCTAAACTAGGTTTTTTTCATGATAATTATACACCCTACTACCCGCAATCCCATGGTCAAGTTGAAGCCATCAACAAAGTGTTGAAAACCATGCTTCAACGAATGGTAGGACAATCCAAATCCAGTTGGCACTTACAATTTTTTTCTGCATTGTGGGCCTATAGGAATACCGTTAAGACATCCCGTCTTCACACCCTTCCAATTGGTGTATGGGATGGAGTCTACTCTCCTGATAGAATGTGAAATCCCTTCTCTAAATATTGTTGTAGAATTTCTACCCAATACCACTCCGGAGGAAGAACAATTCTTATACTTGAACAAGCTCGATGAAACCCATTGATATGCTACCTTGGAATATGAGGTGCATAAATGACGGATTAAAGCTTAGTATGACAGATCCATTCAACCTTTCCTCTTCAATGAAGGTGAACTGGTCTTGACATATGACCCGAAACATGATAAGTTGGGGGGTGGAAAGTTGGAATCCATGTGGCATGGGCCCTACATTGTTAGTTGTGTCTTAGAGAAAGGAGCTTATGAGTTGATGGATTATGATGGAATGCCAGTAGGTGGGCCTCGAAAAGGGATTTAACTCAACAAATAATATGCCTAGGTCATCTAGCATATGTTTTTTGTATATAGTGTTTACAGAGTGATGTGTGTAGTTTGAAGTGTGAATTTGGTGTGAATGTAAGATGTGTCTTAACTAAGCCCGCTTATATAGTTTTTTGTTAAAATGAACATATGACCACTTATTTTGGATTTGTGGATAGTGCTAGTTGTTATACGCTAAACCTCGCATCAGCAGCATGGGTATTGTACTCCCTTACTAGTGATCTGGTGAGCTCAGGAGGAACTTGTTTAGCTCCCGCTACAAACAATATTGCAGGGTACCAAACAGTGATTTGTTTGTTGACTGAAGCTCTAGCTAATGATGTGAGTCAAATTAGGGTTTACTTAGATTCGTAGTTAGTTGTACATCAGTTAAACCGAGTCTACACCATCTGGAACCCCCTACTCCTTCGTATGTTTCGAAGAGTTTGACTTTTGGAGAGGTCTTTTGAACATGTTTCCTACCATAACATCCCAATACATTTAAACGTGATACCCGATTCACTGGAAAATTATGTTTTGGATTGGTATCTGGCTCATATTTGAAGCTCATTTTAAGTTTTGATTACATGCATAAAATTACATAAACACATAACTAGTCATTCATACGCATAACACATCGCACACACACATATATGTAATTTTTATTATTATTATATAAACTGATACTGAGATACAAACTGGAACCATAATTTTTTAGTCCTCTCAAAATATGAAGCTATCAAGTCTCTAGTACATAAAAGAGGAAAACTATGAAGCTTCAAAGCTTTCAGTATAAATACAATACAAAAATGAGGAAGTCACTCTCCATTAATCCTTGTGCTCATGATAGCACATCACGACACGAGCCACTCAGTGGAGTAACCTTCCAAAGCGCCCAAACACTCCTGTAGTATGGTGTTGATAGTGCCTAGGAAGATCATCAATAAAAAATTTGGGAACTCCTACAATCAACTGCTGAAGGTTGTCCTCAATCTTGAAGCTCTTCTTCAGCCTCCACATTCTTGAAATCCATCTCCCTTACTGTCCCTCATCTATCGATGGGTGAGGATCCTTCTATATGGGAAGGTCCTATGTCTGCATAATAACATCATATCTCTTAGTATCACTCAAAATACAAAAAAAATGAAATATAACATAAAATAAAAAAAACACATGGAATCATATTCTTCTCACCTTGGTCATTCCACTGATTGCCCTCAGGTAATGGGAGATCAAGGTCACCCCTGAAGTCAGCTCCTTCATAGGAGTAGTCTTCAACCATCAATAGTTGGCCTTGTATCAAACAAAAAAATACTGCACCATATGTGATGGTGGGACCTCCATCGCCTCCATGTCGGGACATGGCCTCGACCCATCTCAACATCCTAGGATCCTTAGCATCCATCATGTTCAAAGGAATCTGCAGTCGCATCAAAGGCACCATATATAAGAATAAGGATACCACTATTTTCTCGTAGCCAAAGTGCTTTAGTTCATCCCTCCGACACTTGGTCAATTGATCCTTGAGCCTTACCAGTAACCCCTCACTCTAGTTGAATATGGTGGGATCCATACAATCCACTGCAAAAAACATATGTGCATGAGTAGTTTGGTGGAAAGCATTGTTTCCCACTACCTTCTCTATTATGAATGCCACAGTCCTCATAGGTCAGTCTACGATGTGTTTTATAGGGATTTTCCCTCCCTGGAACGTAGTCCCGACCATACAATAGTCATCTACAAGGTCATCCACATACATCTCTCCACCTCTGGGGCCTGTAACTGACACCAGAATCCCCTTTAGGGATAGTCCGGTTAGGAAATAGATGTCCTCGAAATCGATAGTCAACACATGAGTCCCGACCTGAAAATGTTGTTGGTTTGAATCCTACATTCAAATTAGGTGTTCTATTAACCTCACGTGGGCCCTCATTTCTAGAACCCTGAAGTATTTTAGGAGCCCGCACTCCCTTAAGGCTCTCACATTCATGGGATCATTCATTTTTTGGGTGTCATCAAGCTCATGCTCCCTTTCTTTCCAAATCACCATCTTGTGAGTCAAAAACCTGTGAAACACCCATAAAACACCCATTAGACTCTAGATCAAGAGATAAAATTCAAATATTTTTCTTGCTTTTTGGTTTTTGAGGAGGCCCTTGTTGTCGACGCTCTTTCCCTAAGGGAACAGATCACCTTCGACGTTATTTCCCCTATCGAGGGGTGCGACGGTGCACCTCCTGAAGGGGAGAAGAGTGTCAGTCTATGCGTACTCTTACCCTTAAGAAACTCTCCCCAAAACATCAAAAAACGATATGAAAACAAAAAAATTGAACCATGAAAATGAATAACTGAGTGTTAGCTACTACCTGGTCCAGACAGTTCGATCAGAGGAGGCTTGTAGCTCCAAGAAACTCTACATTAAAATCGTTTCTTAAGCACAAGTTTTACCCAAAACTCAATAGTAAAAACACAATGGTAAAAGAACTTTACTATTCCTCTATTTGTATGTTATTTTTAATTTTTATTGAAAATAATTAGTGGAATAATTAAATAGTTAGGGTTTTCTTCATGTTTTTCTATAGTTTCCACGGTAAAAATGTTCTAACATCATATTTGGAAATTTTAGGGTATTGTTGGACTTTATCGGCTGCAAGTGAGTTCCTTTTTGTTTTTTTCACACTCTGGTTTAAAGTTGAAAAAGTACCAAGCACTTTCGATACCTTCGACATGCTCGTTAAATACCCAACGAAGATGTATCGAGTGTGATTTTACTGCCTTTTCATACTCATTAAAATGGATTATGAAAAAAGGACCCCTTATAAATTCAACTTTAAGCTCTTTCAAGACTCTTTAAATATGACAAGATCGTTAAGCAAGCTTGATTCTTTCACGCTTGTAAAAGTATTCAAAAGGTCATTTTTTCGGTGATAGTTTACCCATTTTTCGGACCAACTAGACTTACTTATGAAAAAGGTACACTCTAGTTTATCACAACTAGAAGAGTTCTCCTAGGTACCAGTTTATGCTTTTTCAGACCTTAGGGACTAAATCTACGAAAACGTCTGCCCCGAAGTCTTCTTAGTCATTTCAGACTCTCTAAACATGAATCAACGAATGAGTTTACCTTCTTCGGATTCGTAAAATTAAACTATGAAGGACCCTTTCTGGGAATGAACCCTTTCTTTCTCAGGTTCATAAAAAATATGAGAATGGACTCATCACTTGATGAGCTTCATCAAGCTTTTTTTACCCTTTTCAAGCTCGTTAAAAAGAAAAGAGGTCCTTGTCCATTGAGATGGGGAAATTAAGGGAATGGTGAACATATTTCATTTGTATTAACGGGATCTCATAGTCCACCCTTGAACATGGCATCTGTCTACATTTTCATTTCAAATATTTGGGTATTCATCTTGTCACCGAGTCTATCCACTTTGAGTCAATTCAAATAATGCATCATCCTACCCTTGCATTATGTCTGGTGTCTACCTTGTTAAGTTAATGCTTCCAAGTCATTTATCATGTCATTCCATGTTCAAGGGAAACCCCCACTATGGTCTATATCTATAGTTTCCTTACTTTCCTTCGAGTTAATCACATTTGAATCAATCATATGGTTGTTTTCATCACTTCAACATCATTTTTGTTCCAAGTTTCATGTCGATGATGGGGGAAACACCATGGCCCTCCTTTGCCGAGTTTATTTCCATCAACATCAACAGATCATCCCATAATCAGCCTTAGAAACCAGTCAAGTACCTTGAATCTTGTATGCCTCAATGGCATGTTTCCTTGCTTTCGACAATAGGCTTTCATCATTGGCCTCTTATTGAAATATTCCACTGATTGTTTGACTCCAGTTCATCTATTCACATTTAGAGGAATGTAATGGGATACATTTGGGATCAATGACATTAATGATCATTTCCCTTGCACTTGTTAACGGTATACATCAATGACCAGTAATCAAGTGGTTTCTACCATGTTCGGCATCAGGACATCTATTCATATGAATAGAATCATATCGTTTGATATTGGAATGAAGACCCTAAATGGTAAGGTATTCACTTGAATATGCTCCTATCTTCAGGTTGTGATGGATTATTATTTGAAGTCATGACATGGATCCACAATGTATGTATGGTGGCTATGTTTAGGATTTTGAGTCAGCATGACATGGATCTAGTTTGTATGGTCCATATCCATTTCTCAATTTGAATTTTATTAATCATGGATCTACAATGTATTGTCGGTAGCCATGACATAGCCATTGTATATAGATCTGCATTGTATTGGTCTGCAACCATGTTTGGGTCAGATAGTTGGTGACTAGTAATGTGTCAAGTTTTTACTCACAACTCTTTTGCTTCTGATACCAGAATCATATCTAGTAAAGCATTTCACCTATCACATTCTTCTAGCTTCATACTTTGGGGGGCATTCTGTTACACCAAAAAATTGTCTTAATGTTTGATCCCTTAAAGTCCCTTGTCTAGACTATCTTTTGGTGGATTTGATGCTCAATTATAGGCAGTCTGACACACCTTACCACTTGGCACATGGCATTAGACAGGACTGATGCCTCTTGTCCATTGACGGAGTGCACTGATGGCACTTTTAGCTTGATCAAAAGGAGAGTCGACGTACCTAGCCCATTTGTAGAGAGCGTCAACAGTACAAAAAGGCAAAAAAGAGAAGATTCGAGAAACTTCTAGACAAAAATCCTCATGGAGGATGATCCCAACTACTTGGGATAGGTGGCATTTGAGCTCCTATCCCATATGGATCATTCCCTACCTTCCTCCCAAAATATCTCAACCCCTTTGGGCTTCCTTTGGACTATAATAGATAGCTACATATACCATGTGAAGGGGAGACCAAGAGAGCATCTTCATGTTGTTGGAACCATAGATGGTGTAGGAGGAAAGAAAGTGTCATTGTGAGTGAGGCTTGTACAAGCTTGTAGAGTCTATATGAGAGTAATGTCAAAAGTAAGGTAAGATTGAGGCTTCAATGTTGAGGCTTTGGTTGTAGCTTCTTACTCTTTTTATTAGCAATACAAACATATTCTCCTTTTCCATTAATGATTTGTGTTAATATCAGTTGGTTATTACTCTTTTCCTTGACTATTAGTATAGATATTTGGATTGTCTTGTTGCTTTTACCCTTTTGTCTTGTTCTTCATACTCTTTGTAGGTACATTTGACCGCAAAATATCCTTAAGGAAAGGATAACCTCCATAATTTAGATAAGGAAATCTTAAACATTCAAGTAATTCAATTATCTAGGAGAAGGATGCATCGTTGTGGTTTTTTGTTCAAGCTATGCCCCATGCAGGCTAGGGGAACAAATCATGTCCGCACTGCTTGAAATATTCCCGGTAAAAGGTATGAAATAAAAGATAAAGCATGCAGAGAGAGGAGTGGTCCTTCTTGATGGACTTCATTTTCCATTTCTTCTTTCATGGGAGGAGTTTCTTCAATATCCTCAAGCACGACGTTATCTTCCATAATGATGTCTTTAGAATTAGTAGGAATTTCACATAAATGTTGAATAACTTTTGTTCTTTACATTTATGACCTAAAGCATGTTTTTCATCACAATTATAGCAACGTCCTCGTCTTTATTGGTCTGCCAATTATGATGGAGACAACTTTTGTACATTCAGTGGAGAATGAATTGTGCTTGAGGAATTGACTTGTGTAAGGCATGAGAGAGGAATGAAAGAGGGTTTGTTGGTTGTGAATTGATCACTATCTCTTCTTCTAGAACCATATGTGATTCCTCCAACAAGGTTATAGGATGTTTCATTCTGACTTGTGCTTTAATTGCCTCCATGGGGCCACTAATGAAACATTCTTTATAGAAAGAATCTGTTAAATTCTTTATATAGATTGCTAATGGCTCAAAGGATGAAATAAATTATGTGATAATCATGCTTGGTGTAACTTGGTAAACCACCCAAATTTTTTATGATATCACTCATAATGCTAATGGAAAGCTTTAGTAGATAGATTCCATGCAATGTAGTGTCCATAGTCCTTTTTATTCCACTCCCAACATTGCCATATTTCTGGATCCAAATTCAAGACCGTCGCGTTAAGTTTCATCACGTCATATGGAATACCATGAAGAGCGATGTAATGTTCCATTTGACTAAACCATCATGATGAGTTAGAACCATCAAATTTTTTTAAGTCTACTTTAGGAAAACAATTAGAAGTGTTATCATCCATAAAGTGTGGTTTATCGCTATGAATACCAAACCGAGGTTTATGTTATGAAAATATTCCTAATTGGGAATTTTATTCATGTTTGGATCAATGAGTTGTGCATTCCCATGTTCATATGCAATTGTGGAACTAACTATCAAATTTGTCAACTTCTCATCCAAATTCTTCCCCCAACTCTCTAATTTTGTACCAAGTTTTTTTCCTATGTTTGATCCCAACTTTTCATAGTCTATTGAATCTGTTGCATATGTACATTAAGATATTTGCATTGAAATTATAGGTTGTCCAACCTATCGGTAGTAGAACAGGTGGCCATATTTTTTGGGGTGTGAGGTGGTTTATAGGGTTCAATCATGGGTAGAATATGCCATGTCCTAAGGATAAGACTTCTGCAACTCTGAAATATCTGCATGTATGATGTGTAAATATAGCCTCAAAATATTGAAAGTATTATAATAAAATGATTATATTATTATTCCAACATATTATCCTATGTCTCCTCTTTTCAATGGCTTTTGAATCACCTAAATCAAATCTTCTAGTCAAAAGTTATGCAAATTTAAAATAGCATACTTTTAAAACCCTAATTTGGAGATTGTTTTTTCGTCGACCTCAAAAATGAGGTATCTATGTAATTTCAATCCCTCTAAGTCTAAAAATTCATCTTGTAGTATCCTGATACGTCTTCTATGCACTTCCACAGGTCTTACCTAATTCTAACATGCAAATAAAAATTTATTGTAAGTTTCCCAAACTTGTTATTTTTTGCCATTCCTAGAGAGAGAAAACATATGGATTGCCACATGTCCAATTTTTAGGAGCTAATTATGAAATTTCTACCATATATACTACGATATATATTGTATATGATTCAACTAGTGGCACTCAATTTAGATTTTAAAAAATTCATATATAACAGTTTTACTCGGAACATCTTCTTGAGGCTAATTTTTGGGCCATGCAGATTTCCCAAATTGAAGAGAATGTATCTCTGAAATGGTAGCGAACCAACAGATTTACCAAATTGAAGAGAATGTATCTTTGAAATGGTAGCGAACCAAAATATTAAACTTGGAAAAAATTTACCTACCTATTTATTTTATGTACCTTGCAATTTTTTTACCATGAGGTGTCACAAAAAAAATTGGAGCGAAAATGCCAAAATGATTCATTTGAAAGGGCCAAACCCTAGGGAAACTTCCCTTAACTTTGATTGAGTATATATCCAAAATTATAGTGACCCATAAGCTAAAAATCAGACACAAATGATCTCCTTATGTCTTTTATGTGCCCTACAAGTTTCAAATCCTGATGTTGTACATAAAAAAATGGAGTGAAAATTCTAAGATGACTTGTTTGAAGATCCAAACCCTAGAAAATTCTTCCATTTTGGCCTAAGAAATAGCTCTGATATCGCTTGTATTATGCTTACACCCAGAAATTTGTAGGAAATATAGAAAATATAAGAATAAACAATTAGATATATAATAATTCTCACTTTCATCTTCAAGGGGTACTCAACCTCCAAGAGCACTAGCTCCAAATACAATGACAAATATTTACTTCACATTACATATCTTCCTACTCTATATATAATACTTCAATATCTCAAATCCAACTATTTGTGGTCCCTCTATTAATGAGGGTCGACCATCTAAGGTCCTTTAATATATAAGGAAGGCCCTTTTACATTAAACAACTATACACTAACTAATTAATGGGCCTTATGCCCTTGTACATAGACAAAGTAGGGGGTTTAGGATAGGACCCTAACATTGAGAATATGTCCTATAATAAATGAGAGTTACAACATTGTCATGTACCAATTGTCGCAAGAAGTGAACATGAAGTTAAAAATGCTTCATTTTATTGTGAGCAACATGATTATCAACATCCTATATTGTACCATGATTGTCACAATAAATAATAGTCAAGGCCTGAACAGGAAAACCAATCTCTTCCAAAAGCTTAAATATACAAACTGCCTTAGTACTTGCATTGACAATGTCATGGTATTCTACTTTTGTAGTCGAAACATAGTATACCTTCTATTTATTACATGACTAGACCAAGGGTCCAAAACTAAGTCGAAACACATATCCAGAAGTGGAATTTTGGTCCTCAATGTCACCACCCCAGTTGGAATTAGTAAACCTGATGGTGGTTTTGAACTATGAAAATATTTAATACCATATTGATAAGTTCCTTTAATATAGAGAGAAATTCCCTTTTCAACTTTCCAGTGACTTTATCTAGTATCCTACATGAACTGAGAGATCACACTCAGGGAGAATCACAATCCTTAGACAATTGCACGCCTAGTTCATAAGGTGTAGCACAAGGCTTATAGTCATCCATTTTGAATCATTTCAAAATATCCAAAGCATATTTTGGTTGAGAAATAAATATACCATCATCCATTTGTAAAATTTAAATGCCCCAAAAGAAATGCAACAAACAAAGGTCAGTCATTTCAAAGGTATCTACAAGTTGTTTCTTCAAACCCAAAATCATATTGACATTGTTTCGACTTATGACTAAATCATCAACATATAATTCCATAAGATAAGTATCACCATGGACATGTAATATTTAAATATTGTGATCATATTCATAATGTTTGAAGCCAAGATTTATAAATAAATGATCAATATTCTCATATCAAGCATGAGGTGCTTGTTTCAAACCATATAATGGAAACTACAGGTCATCGCATGTATTGCTTGAGGAATGCATGCTTAAGGATTTGCATATATTTTTTATATTGTTATACAAGGGATGCCTATTAGATGGATTCAGAGTTGGACAACAACTAAATACCTAAACTTACAAGGATATCTAGTAACATAATGGTTCGTCTACATGAATCTTGCAAATCACAACATTGTTACATTATGAGATTGTGGTGATGAGTTAAAATGGTCCAAGAACAAAGCTAATGGTGTCTTAACTACAAATTTGGGGTATAAATCCATGATTGAAGATTGTATTGAAGAGGAGAGGGAGTTGTGGTGGAGTGTAGAATGTAAGCTAGATTGCCCTTTAAAAACAAAAATATTTATTTGGCTAGCACTCAACAATACGATTATCACATGGGACAATGGTCAGAAGAGGAACTAGCATGGTCCTAGTAGACCTAGTAGATGTGTTATATGCAACATATAAAATGAAATTGTAGATCACTTATTTGTCACTTGTAATTTTTCAAAATCCATGTGGAAACACATATGTCATTCAATCATTAGATCAACAACGGGGGAAAATATTAATCTTTTAAATGTTTTGACACATGTATCAAAGAAAACCATGTCATGGTTCGTGAATATTTTCCCTTAGTTTTTCTCTAGGGACACTAAGTTGCTAGGAATAAGATGATATTTGAAGCAAATAATTGACAAGTGGTCAAGTAACTCATACAAATAGATTGTTGTAGAAAGAAAGATGGAAGGATCCAATGCAAAGGGTAGTAAGATTCATATAAGAACCTATTATTAACCCATCCTTTCCTTGAGGATGCTTTGATGGGGATTGACAAGTAGGTATACGTAAGTGTGGTGTTGGGCCCATGTTCAACTATCATCATTATTTCACTTTGAAATATGGATATAGCTTGGGAACCAACAATAGAACAAAGTTTCATGTTCTATGGATTTTGATAAAAACAACTAAAGAAAAATGTCTTAAAAATACACAACTCTTTGGGGACTCCAAACTTATGATGGACTCAATAACGATAAATTCCATATCACAAATTGACTCTATGACCTATCGTGGATAGGGTTTTGGAGGTAACATTTTTTTTCGATTAAACCCTTTTACTCATATCTATAGGGTAATCAACACAAAGTTAGTTTCACTTTCTAAAGCAACTCTTTCTATGCAGAAAGACTTATTTTCAATTCAATATTGCGGGGAGGAAATCCTCTCATAATCATACAGGTATATCTTTTGATTCGTTTTTGGTGGATTTTGTTTCATATGTAAATTCTTATAATAGTTGCTTTCACACTTCCACTGTGTATTAATATTTTCAAAGCTAGTAGTTCCAAGTTTGACCTATTCAGGATCACTAGTTGGTTCAACATTCATAAAGTTGATTTCATCTTATCTTATATTAATAACTTAATATGGTGATTTCCTTCCATTTATGTTATATTATACTGCCTATGTAACATTATTTATAATTAACAATATTTATGCTACTCTGGTCACCTCAAATATAGATAGAGAAACTCTTGCAACATAACATGCAATTATGTGTGCAACCTCATTGGATGATGCATATGTTTTATATATCAATGTATAAATCTTCATAAGATTAAACCAATCTGGGATTTTCATAGACTTGTCATGATTTATGGATTCCATGCCAAAGTAGTTATGATTGATATAATATTTCATTTTTGAATGATTAAATATTAAAAATTACTTGCAGTAAAAATAATTTTGATTTAGAGGAAATAGTTCCTCAGGTTAATATTCCAAGTTTATTTGAAAAGTTCCAACAATTAATTTTCCAAATTTAATGGAATAGTTCCTTGGATTAATTTTTCCAAATTTAATGGAATAGTTCCTTGGATTAATTTTTCCAAATTTAATGGAATGGTTCCTTGGATTAATTTTTCCAAATTTAATGGAATAGTTCCTTGGATTAATTTTTCCAAATTTAATGGAATATATTAAATATTTACAAAAAAAATCAAGGTTGATAAAGTCGTTATAATAGAATGTTTGCAAATTTATTGAAATATGTGTTCACGTTATATATGCAGATTTTTTCAAACCATTGATATCTTCAACGTGACTACCCAATTTATGTGTGAAAAATCAGTGAATTCAAGTATTTTCAAGGCTGAAATATGTTTGGGATAGTAGCAAGCACAATATGTGGTATGTTGTTGAATTTTTCAGCCTTCCATGGCAAGGGCATTAAGCCCTAAATCGTGAGATTTATTTTTCCAATCTAATATTTTAGGGCATGTTACCCTCTAGATTCTCTGTAATGCACCCTACCAGATGTACCAAAGAGGGGGGTCTTTTGTCATTATAAAAGGCGAAGTTGGGTAGTGTTTATGTAAAAGTGTTGGTTTAACAGGACTCAAGATCCTTGGTGTGGCCATGGAAGGTCCTATTGGTTCTCATTTCAAGGAGTTTTGGCCTTATGGGTTTCTTAATGACTACAACTAGATGGGTTGAGGTCCCTCATCATGTTAATAATTAATGCCCTGGGTGGGTGTTCCAGTGCACCTTGGGATGAATCCATTAGGACACATGGCTTGGGGATCCTAGCCACACTTTTGTTTTATGGTGTGTAGAGGTGATTGTGCTTGTAACGGTTGGCATACTTGCCTTAACCCACCTCTTGGATACCCCCTTAGACTTATCTTTCTTTTCCCATCCCTCCCTCTTGGTCATCTTTTCCTTCAAGAGCAAATCATTCACCTTCCAAGCAAGCAAGAAGAGGTCATGCCAACCAAAGAAGGGGGTAAAAAGACAAACATTGGGGTTAGATGGGGCATGATGTACAACTTCCAAGCTCAACTCATCATCAAGTTGAAGCATTTCATCTTATTTCATCACTATTTTATGTTTTATAAGGTTTAGTCCCCATATCGTGGGTGACAAACCCTAAAAAATAATTAAAAGACATTTTAAAGACAAATTAGGTAGGTTGGATTAAAGGAGGATTAAGTTAGCATTTTCAAGTATAAATAAGGCAACTCAAGATCATGGTATCAAATAAGACATTTTTTATTTCTTCATGTGTACATGTGCTAATCAAGTGTTGGGCACCTCCTTTCTTGCACAATTCTAGGGTTTTAAAGGAAAAAGTTGGTGCATGAAGGTTTATTTGTATCTTCCAAGTCTTTTCTAAGGTGAAAATATTATTGAGACGTTAATATCTTCTCTTTTGTTCCTCAATTGTCAAAATATCTTTGAATCTATTGTCTTGCACCATCGAAGGCATCCAAAGTAAGGGTGACCTAGGTTTTTTATGCATATTAGTATACTTAGTGTTGTAAGTGATATCTTGGAGGGTCTATCTTGTTTGGGCCTTGGCATCTTTCTTTTCCCTAAGTAGGTCAAAGTTAACACAACCCAGGGTTTCTTAAATTTTCCCTAGTTCATTCAAATATTGAATTTCCAATTGCCTCATCCTCACCAATATTCTCTTTTACAAAATTTATTGTCCTATATATTGGAAAAATAGAAAAAATGTAAAAATATAAGAAAACCCTAAAAATCAAATATTTTTTAAAAATACAAAAATATTTAATTTTTTTGTTGTTGAAATTCTATAATTACTAGTGTTTAATTTATGAAGTGGTTACTACTGTTTCAAATTTATGAAGTTATTATATCGCTGAAAAATCTATAAAAAGTTATTTTGCGGCTTAAAAGGCCCTAAAAGGGGGTGATGTTAGCCCTAGGGAGTGTGATGTCATTCTCATAAGGCTGCTACAGCCTCATTGCTTATTTATTTCATTTTTTTTGTAGGTTCATTTTGATAGGAATATCAAGCCCTAATGGTTGCAATAGGTTCCTAGTTTATCTCCAAGTCTTTAGGTTGATCTAGGGGGGTTTTGAAGTGCCAAATCAAGATTTTCAGCCACTACTGCAGGAAATTGCAAACCTGAAGGTGAAATCAGTCCCATAATGAAGCATTCATTCATCAAAATAAGTTTTCCCTAGGGGGGATTGTGCATCCTCTTAGTGGTGGTCATTAGGAGGTACTTTCTGTGGCATTTCTACGGTTAGTTTTGGGTTTTCTTCCAAGTTTATATTATTGGTATTTAATATAGAAAATTGATTTACCTTGTTAATCAATCAACATCAAGTTTTATTGATCCTAACCTTCTTAGTCATTAAGTATTTATTGCATATCTTGTGTAACTCCATTAATACATTGATCTACTAACTAATGTTAGTTTTTCCAGATCTTATTAGCTTAATTAGGATCTTTGTCTCAAAGAATAACAAGTATAACTAGATGCATAACATATAAAAGATACACAAGACACAAATATTTTCACCTATGAAATGGTAAAGGATAAAACTCCGCAAACTTCCTCAGAATAGCACAGTCACAAAGACCGTGTCATAAGATTATCAATCCCAATAATAAGAAGTATTCAACATCTATCTATCTCTCCTATGTTGTATCTCCCTCTCTCTCATGCAAACTTGAGTGAGTGTGAGGTGTGTATAAATTAGGGACGACACCTCCCGATTTATACTAATCAAGTGACTAACCTTTTACATGACCGAGACGACCTATTTCACTAACAGGGCTGAATTCTCCTAGAGAGAATCCAAATACACATCACATGATGTCACACTGGGGACTATTGCCCCGACTTAAAATGGAGGTTGTACCTCAATGTATACTACTATACACACAATAAAGACATCCCGCAAGGAGGAAAACACATATCCAATGGGGGTACAACAACATACAATTATAATATACCTCAGAATATATTCTGAAGTTACAAATACATCAACAACTAAGTGGGAAGGTTTTGTAGAAATATAGTTGTTCTTGTTGTATATATTGTAGATCCATATTTACAATATTTGGGAAGCCTATTGTGACCTAAGGAGCAAGCATGAAGAGAGAGGAGAGTGCATTGAAGTGATAATGGGTGCATCTCTTGAAAATTTTATGATATTAGCATTGATCCTCATGACCTAGTTGAAGGGTGCTAATTTGTGAGGTAAGAGGGCCCACGCCATGTGATGATTTGATGGAGAACAATGAATAAGGTAAATGATTTTTTTGCATGTTTTTATTGGAGACACCTCTAAATCCTTGTTTCTTGAGGATATGATAGGTTATTTTTATGGTAGTCTTGGGGGATATATGTTAGATTAAGCAGATAATATTTTGGAGAAGGATATGATGGTTCATGGAGGTGATTTGTGGCTTAATGAGGGGCTATTGCATTCATGCATTGTAGTCTTTATCAACCAAATAAAGTATATAGTGGGACACACTTATTGTTGGATAATTTTGATGTTTCCTTCCATCTTCAAAATGTCACTATAGTTTTCAACCATATAGTGATAGAGATTCCAACTTATGATTGTTTCATGGTGGATGTGGCCTTGTTTTGGATTGTTTTTTAACACAAGGAGAGGTCTCATGTTATTGATGTGATAATATGATGATTGCATTCTCCTCGTGACTTCACCTAGCATTTGGATCGTCATATGGTAGAATAGGGTAGGAAGAATAATATTAGTCATTTTGCGAGCTTCAAGTTTTATTTATGATATGTTCCCTTTGGCATATTGGCTTGTTCATTACTTGTATAATTTATTAAGAGTGACTAGTTACCATATATAATCATTCTCATTTTTCTTTGTATTAAATTTGAATTGGACATTTGTATTGGGGGTGACGGAGATGTGAATGTTTGGGTCCATCAAGTTTATTTTTTTAAACATTTTATATTCTTTACAGTTATATCACGCATATCAACAACCAACAAATACTATGGAGTTCTCTTGCACCCTGCATGAGTATGCAATCCACATATGGATCCAATTGTTACCCCTAAAGAGGATACAAGGCCATGATATCTTGTGGTTGGTGATGGGTCGTTGATTTAAAAACTCTTTCTACATATTTGTATACACATTCTTCCATTAAGAAGTGTCTTTTGAGGTATTTCAAACTTCTTGAGTTACATGTTTGGAGGCATTTATCATCACTTGAGGTCATTTCACATTAGAAGAGGAAATTCAACATACTTGGAGGCATGACTCATGATCATATAATGGGATTTACAAATCAACAAAGAGATATATAGAGAACACCCTATTACAATTCAAACTAGCACCTAAGTGATAAAGACACAAATAAAAAGTGTAACCTTGAAGGAATTATGAAAAGTTGTCCATTATCATCACATCAACGCCCTCTCTTAATTTAGGCTAACATTCCTTCGGCACAAGGGGGATATCCATATAATAGGGTTACTAAAGATATGCACTAGAGAATAAAGGTGACATAAAGAGTTTGCTTTACCAAAACATATATTACAGTATAGGGAAATAAAGTGAATGGAGGAACGAGACTAGTGTCTATCCAACTTGGTCAAATTAATTTAAAAAATGAAACCAAGAGAGTTGAAAATCAATGAATGGGGGGCAGTGAGAAGTGTTGCTACAATTACAAGGAAAATCCCACCTATGAATAACAAAGAATATTTACATAAATAAAGGTTTGTAGTTCCTTATAAAATTTCTCTACTTATGCACATGCTTAACACATAAAGGTTGATCATGATTCAGTTGAAATAGTCCCTTATAAAGGTTCTCTACTTATTCACATGCTTAACATAAATAAAGGCTTGTAGTCCTGTATAGAATTTCTATACTTATGCACATGCTTAACACATAATGGGTGATCTTACTTCAAGTTGAAAACATCATGCAAATTATCAAACAAACTGATATAACATAAATGATTCAACTAGAGAGTAAAAGAAACAAAATAGGAAAGACTGCATCCAATCACCTTCTCCGATCACATAGATGCCCTATTATGGATCCATTATTGTAGAATAATTATTGATGTAAATTCCAGCAATATATGTGTGTGTGTGTGGGGTGGGGGATAAAATGGAAGCCATACTTACATGGAAACCATTACAATCACATTCACCTACATAAGATATTCAACTAGGCTCTAAAGAGGTGCTCTTCATTAATCCAACTAGAAGTAAAAAATGGAGAGAGATACTCTTTATATATAGTATATATCGAGACCTATTTACAATAGAATAATACTATCATTTTATATATCCATGATCATCTCAAAGAGTAAACATTGTAAATTTTCCAACTTCTAAATCCATTTTTTTCTCCAAGAAAAATAATAAAAATTTGGTTACTTCTAGTCTATCAACACTCTCTCCAAGGAATAATATTTATCCATGATTCAAGGACTTCTAGAATTTTCTCCAAGGGCTGGACATATTTCTTAGTCTATTTCTCCAAAAAAATATAACAAACTCATCACAAAATGGATATAATGTTGGTTTCCTTGAAATATGTGCAATGAAGAGACTCATAATTACCTCCTAAATTAATATTTTCCTTTAAAACAAAAGTAACCACCTCTTGAAAACAAGGGATCACTCCTCGTTCAAAGTTGCCTCAACCAATTCATTGTATTTTTTTAATTTTTGATGCTCCTCGAGGAATCTTCAAAATGAATGGATCCAATCACCATGCTAAGGGAACATTCCTTAGTAGAAAGCAGTCAAGCTTTATAATATCACCAAATGATTCCAAGTGCCATAATATGGGCTAGGGAATTCCTTCAATCTACTAAACAACACCCAAAAAAGGTGGATCTCTCCAACATGTCTCGAATTGTGGGTTAAGTAATTAAGATATTTGAATGAAACAACAATATTTTGTTGTTAAATAAATTGATAATAAAGTAGTTTGATTGCTTACCATCCTCGCTAGTTTTTTGACTTGTGAAATAATGTTTTCCTAGTATAATCTAATGGAGATTGTTTCCTAAAATTAGGAGATGAGAACAATAATGAAGAAAAGCTCAAAAACAAGGGAATTCAACTTCTTATTGACCAAATAAGTTTCAAAATGCTGAATTAAATGTTGTTGTCATGATTCTCTTCCTAGATACAATATCTTTCAAACTTGGATAATTGAAATACTTGCTTATATAGTAGGGCTCATGCCTCCATTCACCCCCAAGAATAACAATTTTCTCTACTTTCTCTAAATGTTTAGGATTTATGTTTCCAACGCTATGTTTATAAGTGTCACCCATAGTCCAATGATAATTTTTCTCCTTCATATTGACTACAAACTCAAGATATTACCCTATTGTTGATAGACTTCCTCTCAAACCCCTTGTCACCATCAACCTTGAAAGTATCAACACTATCAATATGTTTTCTTCATGTGAAGAGATCAAACTTATCAAATGACTTCCAACTTTACCATAGTATTTTGGGGATTGGTTGCACTTCTCTTTTTTTTTGAAAGGTTCACCTAAGATTGTGTATTAATCAACAAGGATTCAACATTATTCAATATCACCGCAACAAATGGGACATGCATTCACAAATGTGATTGTAAATTCCCTCAGTATTAAGTGCATATTCATTGACAACTTCGTATATTTTAACTTTGTATTCCCTACTACTGCAAATAATCAAAACAAGGCTTATGTTAATGAAGGATAAATTCAAGCTAGCTCCACCCCAAATTCCTTTGAAAATTATCGTCAACATTCCTCTAAGAAATATTGGATGATGCTTGTTTTTTTGTAGTTAGGTCAAGTTTTATACAAGATTATTAAATAGTATCATCTTCTACAACCTTTCCTTCCATGAGTTGTTCCAATAAGGCTCTATATTTTATAATAACATTTCTTCAGCTACAGTATTATACCACCTAAAGCCTATCAACAATTGTACTTTTATGATTATAAATGTTATAGGAGATTACACACGAGATGCTAGTAATGATACTTTAGGAACTCTACTCCTAACTTTACGATCTTTGGATAAGGAAACTAACACTCCAATAGGTGTTTCACCTTTGGCGTTGATTTCCTTTGTAACACATTTGATTTATTCATTGGTAGTTTCCCTAGTTAAAGAGTCACTATCTAAGAAATATTTATGAAATGTATACCTTCTAATGCATTCACGGAACAATACCTTAGCACAGAGGGATCCTTATTATACCTTAATTCCTCATTACTGACAACATTTGTACCATCTATGCTTGAAACACTCCTTGCATATTGTTGAACAAAATAAGTATTTGAAGAAGACTTGAGTTCATTAAATATATATACACTATCATTTTTCCCAAGCATTAATCCAACCATAATTCTAGCATCCATGAAGGTGTTGATCTAGCATCTGAAAGCAACATCCTAATATTAACAAATGATTAAGTGTGCTCATAATGTGATAAAATATATGAGCAAAGACTATGCCTTCCAAGTCAATAGTTGTCAGTTGGCAATAAATACAACGCGTGTACCCTTCTCCTTGGGCTAATGTTGTTGGAAATAATCTATCAAGGACACACATAGTGGCAATGAGAATGCGATTCCACTGCTCTTAATGTAGCTGATAGCCACCATGGAGAAATAGGATTGACCTACTATACTCACACTACCTCTAGTATTCAGTTAGATGTAAGATGCACATAAAATGTAGCCGGATATTTTGGTGTTCAGTTAGCATAGGGATTTTTATTTTCAATTAGAGACAATACTCATGTGTGGTTGTTAGAGTATATTTGTTGTAGGCTAATGATAAAATAAATTGTAGTTTGAGTAGTAGAGTTTGAGAAAGACTATATCTCCTACATTGTCTTTAAAGGTATTTTTGTTTTAAGTTGAATGATTAATAAAAATCGTTTTTATAGTTTGGTGGAAAATATTATGTTCTTGTGTATTCTTCAACTAAGTTTCATAATTTAGTCTTTCAGTTTTTTCGTTACATGGTATCAAGCCTCACTAGACAATATTGGTGAAGTGTTGTTAGGGTTCGCGAAGGTATGGAGTTTGAGGTTGTAGATAGAAGTGTCATAAATTTTAAGACAAAGATATGGCCACATCCATTGCAGGAGATCCTCAAAGGATAATATAATGATTTGATGGTGTTCAATGCAATCTCTAGGAGCTCGTAATAAAGATGTTGTTGAATAAGGACCTTCTCAAAATAGTTAAATACACTTAGACAAATCCAACTAGGATGTAAATTTTACACAGTGAATGGGAGGAAAAGGAAGGTAAGGCTCATTTATGTATACTTTAAGTTTGAGCGATAATGTGATTTTGCTTGTAACTTAGAAAAAAAAAACAAAAGATGCTTGGGGTTAGTTGATTAAGTTGTATGAATCAAACAAAGTTAGTATGAGATTGTATCTTCAAAGAAGATTTTTCTAGTTAAATATGTAGGAATCACAAAAGATATTAGATCACACAAACCAATTTTAGACTCTCAAAAAATAATTGGCAACATGTAGGTCAATGATTGTAGAAGAAGGTGTTATGACACTTCTTGGGAGTTTTCCATGGTCATATTCTTGATTGTTATTATGCACTGAGTGCTCAAGCTAACCTATATTTTCCTAAACTAATAGCATCATTAGTTCAAGAATAAATAAAAGGAAATGATTTGGGATTGAATAATGAGAATCCTATAACATTTTTTTCAGCAGGATATAAGGGAAAATCAATGAAGAATAGTGAAAAAAATTCTCTCTTCCAATCCAATGTCCCATAGAGTGATAAATACATAGAGTATAAGAAAAAGAATGGAAACTACTTTCACTACGAGATTCCTAAACATTTTAAGGAATAACACAGAAAGTGGTTAACACAGGTAAAAGAGGTTAAAAAAAGGAAAACAACTAAAGCTAACATGACTTCAACCAATGACCAAGAACATTTGTTTTCAGTCACTACATCTCCAAATTCTAATGTTTTGAAGTGTTGGTACTTATATTTATGAGAAACTATGCATATGACACCTAAGAGAGATCAATTTATGTCATATAAAGAAGTACCCAAAAGGAAGACTGTCAAAATTGGAGATGACAACAAATGTGAGATGATGGGAGTTGGAAATATCTCATTGAAAATGTCAAATGGTGCACTTAAGAAAATCCAAGATGTGTGGTATGTCCTTTCTCTAACAAATTATTTTGTCGACAATTAATATTGTCGATACTAGAATATTTAAACAGTTTGACAACAATGTGTGTCCTAAAGGACACAGGAGGAATGATTGTTGCTAATTGAGTTAGAGATGGAAATTTGTAGACGTTATGTGTAGAATTACCCAAGGTGATGTTGACAACAACAGATAAAGAAAAATTAGATTTGATGCTTTGGAATCAAATATTTGGATATGCAAATGTATACTTGCTTGAGGTATTAAAGAGGGGAAACTTGTAGAAGATTTGAATTTGCATCTACTAGTTGAGTAAGGAGTGTGAAAAGGTTGTGGTTTGGGCAAGCAACATAGATTACCCTTCTCAAATAAATAAGGAACAAGAGATAAGCTGAAAATGGAACTCATAAATTCATATATTTTCAATCCAATGCAAACAATGACATGAAAAGGGGAAAGGTATTTTATTATATTTATTGATGATTTCCCTATAATTGCCTTTGTTTGTTTTCTCCAAAATAAATCATATGCATTAGAAATCTTTAAAAAACTCAGAGCATTATGTGAGAAAAAATTAGCACAACCTTTCAAAAGACTTGGATGTGATAATGAGGGTGAGTATATCTCAAATGATTTCAAAAATATTTGTGCAAAAGAAGGGATCAAACTTGAGTACATCTTTCCATATTCACCACAACATAACAATGGTGTATAAATCAAGAAAAATGCTCTTGTTGAACTGTCAAGTGCATGCTTAAGAGTAGTGGGTTATCTAATGTATTTTGGGATGAAACAATTTTTACTATTGCATGTATACATAAAAAGTTGTCAACCATTGCATTGCATAATAAGACACCTTATGAAACATGGCATTGAAGCAAGCCAAGTGTCAATGGTTTGAGAATTTTTGGTTTCTTAGCATATGCAAACATACCAAATGAAGAACGGAGGAAGGGAGATGATAAGAGAAAGAAATTTGTAATGGTCAGATACATCATGGATGCAAAAGGATACCAAATTAATGATCCTATAACATGTAAGATTCTAGTAAGAAGAGACGTCATTTTTTATGGAAGTTAAATTATGCACAAATCAACAAAGATGGAAAATGATAAGGATTCAAAAATAAGGTTGAATGATCTCGAACTAAAGAATATCTAAGCATGAGGATTCCAATATTGCAAGACCAATACAAATTGCATTTGCATAGAACAAAAGACATGAACAAGGAGGGTTGCAACTTCATAGATCAACAAGACCTGGAAAGCCCACTGAAAAGGAATTGGAATCATATGCAGTTCATGTAGAAGTTGATGAATCACTAGGTGTCTAGTCCAAACACTTGAAAGTGTTTATGCAACAAATTGGAGGAAAGAAATGGATGTCGAATATGAATCAATCATACGAAATCGATATTGGGAGCTCACAAGTCTTCATTGTATGGATGGATGGGTTTTCGGTTTATGTCAAAGAATCCAAACCCATACCCTAGTTAGAGCCCTAAGGTTATTCTGCTATAAAGAATATCATTTAATTTCCCACTTAATCGCAACTCCAGTCAAATGCTCTACTATTCAATTGTTTTCTTTCAACATACTATCTCCAGAAGAAACAAAGGTGTAATGAACTTGCATAACCTTTGGTTCCAACACCCCCCCAATCAACACAATTCTATGTACATTTAGGAGGTGAAAGTATGTTCTCTCAACCACCCCCCATAAATGTAGTTAACTAAATCCCAAGCATAGCCCGAAGTTTCACAAACTTAGCTTCTGGAAAAGGATTCATAAAGGTATCAACAATCTAATTGCAATATGCTTAAATCTATAAATTCATAGGAAATATAGAAAATGCAAGAAGAATAGATGAAATAGATAACAATGTTCACTTGCATCTTCAAGGGGGAAGCCTCCAAGATAATTAGCTCCAAATACAATGTCAAATATTGACTTCACCTTACATATCTTACTAATCTATATACAGTACTTCAATAGCTCAATTCTAAGTATTTGTGGTCCATCTATTCATGAGGCCTGACCACCTAAGGGTCATTAATATATAAGGGAGGCCCTTTTACATGAAACAATTGCCCACTAACTAATTAATTGGCCTTATGGAATTGTACATAGATAAAGTAGGGAGGTTCAGGTAGGACCCTAACATTTCCTCCCTATTCAAAGTAGCATTTTCCTCAATGATAGAGATGGGGAAATTGTTGCAAAATTATTGATGGTTCAAAAGTAACATATTCTGGCGAAGTATCCTTCCATTGAATCAAAACTTCACAGATATTGTGCTAACATAGTTGACACTCCTTAGTGTCAAAAACTACTTCTATTTGGATTCAAATGGATCCTTCTTCATCTAGTTCAGGTACGATAGTTTGAACTCAACAATTCTAACCCACTACCTTTTTCAAACAAGAGACATGAAATACTAGGTGAATATTGGAATATGGTGGAAGTGCTAATTTGTGGCCACATGACCAATGCAACGAACAATTTGGTACAGGTTGTAAAACTTTGGTGTGAAATTTTGATGGCCATTAACTTTGAGAGAGGTTTGCTTATAAGTTTGGAGGTGAAGGAACACTTGGTCACCTTCTAAAAATGAACACTTTGAGTTGTGCTAGTATGCTTATTGCTTCATGTGATTTTGGGACATTGCCAAATTTTCCTTTAGTGTGCAAAGAGTGACATCAAGGTTATGAATCAAATCATCAATTGCATATACTTTGGAAGTACTTGGTAGATAAGAAATCATTGAAGGTGGTTGATGTCCATATATGGATTCATATGGTGTCATTTTTGTAGCCTCATAATAAGTGGTATTATACCACCATTATGCTAATGGTAACCCTATTCCCATTGCTGTCGCTTTTTGGATGCAAAACATCACAAATAGGTTTCAAGGAAATTTTTGATTACTTTTGCCTAACCATCTATTTGCAGATGATAATATGTGCTCATTTGCAACTGCATTCCCTATAGTTTAAATAGTTATTTCCAAAATTTGCTTGTGAATGTGGGATCATGGTCTAGCACAATGGAGGTAGGCATTCCATGAAGTTTGAAAATATGGTCTAGAAACATTTGGGACACCATTTTCGAGGTAAATGGGAGTTAGATAGCAATAAAGTGGGCATATATGGATAGTTGATCAACTACCACCATGATGAATGATTTGTTACCTTCTTTCGGAAGACCAATAATAAAATTCATGGAAATATCAGTCCAAATACTGACTGGGATTGGTAATGACTACAATTCCCCATGATTCTTTACCATCTCACCCTTGTTCCTTTAGCAAGCGGAACATTCTGCTACAATTAAGGATATCCTTTTTCAATCCTTCCCAAAAGAATGAACGGTTGGTGTGTGCATAATTTTTTTGAAATATTGAGTGACTTGTGAGAGGAGATAGATGTAACTTCGTTAATATTTTATGTTTTAAAGAATTTTTAGGTACCAAGAAAATATTATCTTTATATCCCAATGTATCTTATTTCCAAGTGTAACCCTAGGGAGGGCATTCTCTTAGAGGCACTTAATGAGTTGAGATGTAGTAACATTCATTATCCATACTTTTTGTGCTTCCTTTAACCATTCAGGTACTAGAGAGAATAAGGAAAAGAGTAATCCATTTTCTTTATGTTTCCTTTACAATGATTGTCTTTTCCCTTTTTGTAGATGATCTCATAATCATAGCCAAGTATTTTGATGACCCATTTTTTTGTTCTGGGGATGATAGCAAGTTTTTTCCAAATAATATTTTAGACTATGGTGACCTATCTTGATCTAGAAACATATCCCTATTATATATGGTCTCCATGTTTCAACTACATGTAGGACATCCATCATTTCTTTCTCATAGGTATACTTCCCCAAGTTCTTGTCACACAACTACTTACTTGTGAATGCTAAGGGTCTTCCATCTTGCATTAAAATTGCATTCGATCCTTTTACAAAGGAATTACATTTCAATACAAAAGTCTTATTAAAATAAGGCATAGTTAATATTGGTGTGGTGCACTTGGATTACTTTAGAACTAAGAATGCTTATTCTACCACTTCATTCCATGCAAAGGAATTTTTCTTGAGTAGGGTTGTCAATGGGGCTTCAATTTTACAATAGTTCTTCACAAAATTACAATAGTAGCCTATAAGGACTAAAAACCCAAGTAATCTCTTTAAGGTTTTAGGTTGAGGCCATTATTTCATTATTGGAATCTTCTTGGGGTCCACTTTAACCCCATCTTGTCCAATAATGTGACCCAAGTATTTGACCTTTGAGACCCCAAAAGCACATTTGGAGAATTTGATGAATAATTGATGTTCCTGAAGGAGTTGGAAGGATTTATCAACATGTTGTACATGGGAATCCCAAGTTTTACTGTAAATCAAAATCTCATCAAACAAAACCATCACAAAATGACGAAGATATGGCCTCAAAATTTTATTCTTGAGGCTTTGAAAAGTATAAGGGCCATTACAAAGTCCAAAGGGAATTACCAAGAACTCATAATGGCCTTAATGTGTTCAAAAATCTATCTTTGGAATGTCGGCCTCTTTCATCTTTTTTTGGCGGTATCTTGAATGAAAGTCAAGTTTGGTGAGAATCTTATCCCCATGGAGGTCATCCAAAAAATCATCAATTACTGGGAGGGGAAATTTATCTTTGATGGTCAACTTCTTGAGAGCACAAAAACTTCCATAGTGACCTTTCTTCAATAATTTTTTCATCCAGTGAGAACTTATGATTTCAGGGGATCCTGCTTGGATCCTTTTGAGAGTGTGAGTATGAGAGTCTTGAGTAAATCTCAAGTATAATTCCTTGAAGTCCATGGTAACTATCCCCAATGTACATAACAATTATTCCCTCAAAACAATATCACAACACCCATATCTATGGCCAACATATGATTTTTGGGATGATAATCACCCAATTGGAGTTTTATAATTTCACAGTTCCCCTGACATTTCATCATCCCGTTGTTAGCTATCATAATTTCAAATCTTGGAATCTAGGGGATATAACAGTGGAGTTTCTCAACCAATCGTTGGTGAATAAATGTTGAGCCTCATTTTGTTATCATTGTTGGTAGTTAAGTTACGCATTTAAACACATGTTTTATCATTTTTTTGCTTACTTTATGTCTTGCAGATCACTATTCAGCCCCAGGTATGCACGAATTTAAGATTTATGTAAAATATGTTTATTGTTATCATTTTACGATTTTATTGATTAAAATTGACATTATGTGAAGTGCATTTGATATATTAATGTATGTATATTTGTTTGCAGGTTATATAGTCTTTGGGAGAGCTCGCAACATACACACATTCAGCTAGATCTACGCATCACTATCCAACTTACCATCCAGCTTTCCAACAAACAAATAAACAGACAATGCATTCAACTAGATATGCGTAGAGCATATCCAGCTCATGGTCAAGCTCACCTACTAGTTCGTTAATTAGACCACACGCTGTGATAACGGATTCCAGGCATTAAAACGTTGGAACGGTTTGCAAACTACCTGCTGTCCACACGTTTCGGTGATGGAGAAGCTCCCATTATAGAAGGATTTCCATCACGCTGCCCTTTCTCAACACCACACCACTAGTCCATGCGTTTGGATGATGGAACGATTCTCGTTCTAGAAGACTTGCCATCGTGTGCTTCCCTTGCTCAACACCACTCCACCTGCCACGCTAAAGAAGGAGTCTGTGTGCCACATCACGCGATGAAGAGAACTGTTCACGCTGAAGAAGGGAGGATGACTGTGCATTGGCCTGTGATTAGTTAATGGTCATACCGATTGACTAAATTTAGAGAGCAGTCGACCACTAAAGGGTTCACTTGCTCATCTCTTGTAAACATTATATAAACGCCTCCACATGAAAGCAAAAGGGTTGATCATTTCATTAGTTAGACAATCGTTTTTAGAGAAGCAAGCTGTAACTCTATTTCCTACTTTTAATAAAATATGTATATATTTTTTTTCATGATTGTGTTCGTGTAAGCACTAGCCAGGAATCACCCCTGATTGCTGAGAGGGCCCTTCATCAACCAGAGGTTCATTTCTTTGTGTAATTTTTGTTCTCTTTTTTTGTTGTAGTTAATATATTTTTGGTTTCTAGTTTGTTTATTTCATTAGATTACTGTAACGTTTATTTCATTTTCTTTCTGTAATGCATTAATATAGTTTTATTTCAGAAGTTAAATAACCAGTTCCACGCATAGTTTGCTTTCAATTTGCTTTCAGCCATTTCATTTCCAGCTTTATTGTTCAGTATTTATTTTGTAAGTATGTAGAATAGTTTGCTTTCATCAAGTTAAAATAGATTCAATTCTGCTTATTTCTTTTATGTCATGAGTTTGTTTAAGTTAATTTTCAGTTTATCTCTTAGTATAATATGCAATGATTTCTTTATGTTTTTTTAATTAGTTTAGTATTATTTCGCTATTAAATCTGGTTATTAAGTAGGTTTATTTCCTACCTTTATGCATTGTATTTGCATGTGCACAAATTCAGCTAAAGATTAGATCATTTAGGTTAATTTATGTTATTTTAGCTTTGCAGACTGTCATTCGGACAACCTGTTTAAACTGTCATTCAGACACCCCTTTCATACTTGCAGTTCAGTCTGTCATCCCGCCCGTCGTTTTGTTTTTTAGTGTTTTTGTGTGTTTCGAACCCATTTAAAGTTCGGTTTCTTTAGTTTTTAAAGTTTGCTTTGACTTTGATGGTTAGATAATAGTTCTATTTAACATTAAGACTATGTTTTAGATTATTTATTAAAATTTCATCCTCATTCCCACCTTCTTTCACCTTAAACAAGTTTTGAGTTATGTTATGTTTTGTTTCTTTTGTTTGTTTCCGATCCCTTCAACTAATACTGTTGTAACGTTTTGTAACCATGCTTTTGGATTGATTTATCCGTTGCATGTAAAGTTTAGGATTAAATGTGTTATCCTTAGGAAAGTATACTAGTACCTTGTTAGATCATCCGTAGCAGTAGGAACTATTCCTTTTTCATTGTACGATTACCAGAAGAGACTTGTAGAATAGAATTCAAAGTTATCTTTATTAAGTTTTCTACTTGATTTTCCTTATTAAGTTTTATATTTGTTTATAAGTTAGGTCTTCCTTACATCTTAGCCTTTCACTTAAAATGTGAGTTTTTTGCTTATAAAATAAATTATCATTTGTTGTTATTATGTTTCCAATATAAACTTTCTTTGTATAGTTAATTCTTGAAATTATTCACTAGATCTTACTATAAAGGGTAGTTTACTGTCATAGGATATTATTATCTATATCTTTAATTCTCGAGTAATTGTTTAACAAATATAATAGTATAGCTTAATACTATTTTTAGTACTTTGTTCTAGTTCAATTACTTAAATAGTTGAATTTTTAGGAGTTTGACTCGGTTTTTCATTTTGAAAGATATTTCGATCTTTTGTTTGTTAAGATACTTCTACAACGCCATAGGAACCCCTTTACCTTTGCATATATTTTGTAGCAACTCTAATCCTACCAACCCCGGTCGATAATTAAATATTAGGTGAATTAATCTAGACGATAGCACACCCGACATTTTGGCGCCGTTGCCGGGGAGTTGTTCTGTAAGGTAGAATATGTAGAATTTCCTTATGACGTTTAGTAATAGGATGGTGGCGGGGACGCGGTAAGATGAGAGGTAAGAACCTGTGCATCTATTATAACAGGGTGACCCCAAACCCATCAGGCATAATAAAATTGTAGGAATCTTTGTTTATTTCAGCTTTTCAAGAACAGATTCGAAAGGAAACTAGTTCCCCCAAACCCATTGCTTTTCAGTATTTTGTTTCTTTCTTTTACGCAAAGGATTAGTGTGAGTTTATTTATTTCATGTAAGTGTGGGACTTATTTTACAATTAAATCACTTAGTGGTGTTGTAAGCACCACTCACCCTGCTAACAAATTGACAGAAACATTCGAAAGAGGAACCTCAAGGTAATACATGAAGAACTACTTATGTTGTGGAAAGATATGGTACGTGAGAAGGATGAATAAGTTGTTACCTTTGAATTCCCTATTAGAGATCCTGGAGGAGTGGAACAAATGCAAAGCATTCCCCCATACATTCTACCAAATTTTCATGGATTGGAGAATGAATACCCTGATGAGTTCTTATTTCAATTTGAAGTACTTTGTAGAGGATACGACGTTCAAAATCTGAAAATTTTTCCTCTTACTTTGAAAGGAGAAGCCCTCCGATGGTTCATGAGCCTAGGTGGGAATTGCATTCAAACTTGGGAAGACATGAAACATATATTCTTGAAAAGATACCAATATTATTGCAGGGTCAATGAGGATATCTTTGAAATAACACAAGGCAAAGAAGAAAATTTGGAAAATTATGTCGAACGCTTTCAATACAACCTTCATAGTTCAAAACTAAGACAGTTGGGGAAGGATACATTGAAAAGAATTTTACTCAAAGGAATAAAAAATGAATATTTAGAAATCTTAAGCTTGATGGGAACATGTGATGTATTTCAGTTACCATATGATGTTGTTTGTGAATTACGTCGAAGGATTTCAAGAGGAAAATTCAAGACTGGTAAGAATATACTCTCTTCTCAGTTTTTGAAGTCTACTGCATGAATTGGAGTTACAAGAGCTGAAATTGGTGATTTATTTAAAATACTTGAATCTGACATTATTAGCTCTCTAAACTCACAAATTAATATTTTGCAGGTTGGGAAAAATGAGGAATTTAAAGGAGAATTTTGCTATTAGTGCCAAAAGAAACATCTTACAAAGGATTGTCGTTTGGATAGCCTCAGGATTTGTGGCATATGTTTGAATCATTCCACGGGTGGTTGCTCTTCCTTACCCATGATGGAAACAACATTCCAAGAAGATATGGAAGTTGTAACGAGTTCACCTTACGGAATGGCACCAAAGCTGTCATGGAAATCGAGGACTACATGTATGGTTCAGAGCTCCATCCGTATGTTCCCCTACTCCCATAATCAATCAGTGAATATTTGGAAACCCTGGCAGTTGTTGCAGCCTCAGCTTAACTCCTACCAACCTCGTTCACAAATCCTTTATGGCCCAACTTATGATCATTTGGATACTCTCTCTTACGTTGCAACATTACCTAGTTCTCTATACCCTCCACAATATTTTCAACAACATCCTATTTACCCAGCAGGATCAACCACACAAGCCAGTCAATTGCACCTGCCACAATCACCTTCTCATAAACCTCCTTTATGCCCTACGCACATTCTTGTTCAATCCATTCCAAATTCTAACAATAATAAAGTGGTACAATATGCTTACAGTGTTGAACTACAACATTTACCCACCTTTCCTACCTCACTAACATTATTGGAGGAAATTCATAAAGGCTTGAAGAGGTTATAGATCGTGGAGTCGTAGAAACTATGGAAGAAAAGGAAGCTTCTACTTGGACTTATCCATAAGAAGACAAGATCAACATGGACTGTATCACGTTTGATTAGGGACAAACATTAGAGGCTAAATATTCCCCATCACCAAACACATATTCCTTATGCATTCTAGAGTTTGATGAAAGACCTCTTGACCTGGAAAATGAAGAAGAGAGCCCAGAATACAAGGATTATATTGAGATTTAGTTCCATGAGGTAACTAAGCCATAGTGCAATTCTCTCCTTCAATACTTATTGCTGCTAAATCAAACAGGTCGGTTGGTTCTTCATATCCAGGGAATCACTGCAATATTTTTCTTGTATGTGGATAAAGGTATAATTTTAATCTTGCTTTGAACTTGGTTACATTGGAAGAATGCATATACTTGAATATAATTGTTCTCTTTTTTTCTAAGTAGAATAGGATATTGTGTAAATATATCTTTTTTCATTTGAATAAATAAGTGTCATTTCTGACGAATTGTCTATTGGAAACTCTTTTCCTTTTCATAATGTTATATATCACTACTACATTTCGACCCAAAATCCGACGGCCGTCATGTCGGATTTTCGACACTTTCCTGTCGCATGTACGACACTTTGATTTTTTCTTAAGCATCGGAAACGTGGCGTCGGTTATCCGACACTTAAAGAACTGTCGCTTAAGCGACACCTACAAAACCGTTGGTTAAATGTAAAGTGTCGTTTAAGCGACAGAATATTTTCGATGGTAGAATTTTTTTTTGAAAAATAGCCTCCATAAGACGTCGGATATGCGA
>LPNX010761680.1:0-42536 GCA_001517045.1 Pseudotsuga menziesii
TAATTCAAAGACGCCATTGAATCGTTGTAGGTGCTGACAAAGGTGAGAGGAGCAGACGAGAACTGCTGTTAGAGGATATTAGATGTATATTAGGATATTATTATTATTTTTTTAAAATTGCCTGCCGTCGCTTAAGCGACAGTTCTTGATGTCTCTTATCCGACGGTTTCTCTCTATAACCGTCGCTTAAGCGACGGATCCTCCATCTTTTTTGCAATATTTTTAAAAAAAAAATTGACTAACCGTCGCTTATCCGACGGACCTTCTGTCGCTTAACCGACGGCATGAAGGTTATTTTCTCAAAAACATTTCACTACCGTCGAAGATATCCTGTCGCTTAACCGACGCTTTAAATTTAACCGACGGTTACTAAAGTGTCGCTTAACCGACGGTTACTTAAGTGTCGGATAACCGATGACAAGTTTCCGACACTTAAAAAAAAATCAAAGTGTCGTACATGCGACAGGAAAGTGTCGAAAATCCGACATGACGGCCGTCGGATTTTGGGTCGAAATGTAGTAGTGCAAACAAGGAAGGTGAAAATCCACAAGGCCCTCCTTCACGAGAAGGAGAAAGAGATCGAAGAACGTGAACAAAGTAGGATTTCACTAGCTGAATCCATAAAAGATAGAGTCATAGAGTTCCCCATGGAAGAAGGCCAGGAAGATGGAGATGCAACCGCAAAGGTATCCCGATTGTCTAGGATTTCCACATACCTAAGGAAATAGGTCGAAGATATTAAAGCAAAAAAAATACCAAGTACAGCTCCTGAGGTTATTGAAGAGCACATGAAATCAACATATGAGGTTGTTGACAGAATCAAAGAAGGAGAGAAGCTCTGTACATAAGCAATAGACGCAGTCTTGGCGACTTGGGAGCTGCTCTTGGAGGGTGAGACAACGATGAAGTTCACAGAGGAAGTGCGTCAGGCTGAGCTGAAAATAGCAATGGTTAAGCAGACATGGAGAAGCTGCCAATCAAAGAGAAGATTACGAAAGTAGCCGAGCTGAAGCAGTTACAATGGGAAGTCAAAACCCCATGTGACAAGGAGCAGAACAAGAATGATGAGGTGACAACGCACCAATCGGAGGCAAAAAGAGTTACAGGGCTCATTCAGCCTGTACAGCATAAGCTCCAACAAATAAATAAGTTGTTGGAAGAGGTACCATCAGAACATATCAGTTCTGACCATGTGGAACAATTGGAGAAGTAAGCAGAGGAGGTCCGAGAGGAACTTGCCTAGGTGCAAGGAATTTCAAGACAAGGTTGGTCCCATGGCGCAGCCTGCGCTAAAAGCATAAGTTTTCTTAGTGGCTTGGGACGAGCCACATGTGAGTGTTGGGGGCTTGTTGGGCCAGGATAGAGCACAAGGAAGAAACGAAATCGCAAGCACAAGAGTAAAAGAAGGCGCACAACGGAGTAAAGGCAGGTAAAGGATGGAAAGAAAGTACATAACAAAGAAAGCTACAACGAGGAATGGTGCGATGAAGGAAAATCAAACCCATAGTCAGTGGAATATTGGAAGGTAGAAGAGTAAAGGATGGAAAGAGATAGGTGAGGAATACCATAGGAGTTTTAGTCGGTGCAATACTAAAGGACATTTTTTGCGGCTAGTTATGGCCTATGATAAATGTAATAAAGGATGATTTTGCGGCTAAGTATGGCCTGTAATAATTGTATGAAAGACTTTTTTGTGGCTACTTATGATTGTAATAACTGAAGTTTTACTCAGTCCACCCTGGGAGGTCTTGTAATATCAATAAATAAGAGTAACCCGTTCTGTATGAGGGTTCAACTAGTTCAGTCAGTTAATTGTCTGTTGTTAATAGTTAGAAGAGAAGAAAATAGATCAGAGAGAAGTATGATAGTAGAAGGTTATTGAGCCGTGTATTTGTAGCTGTGTGCATAGACCGTTTTGTAAGAGTCAATCTGCATCTGAGTGTGCATATAGTAGAGTAGAAGAGTCGACCCAGTCTATGTGCGAATCAGTAGGGGTATTAGAAGAAGATCATAAAAAGAGGGAGCATGAGAGGAAGAAGATTCTAAGCTAAAAAGACATATCTCAAAATAGTCTGCAAGTCGCAATCTGTAAGGTTCCATATATTTCTCATGCCATATGAAGAGCACCTTGGTGGTTTTTACCTAGATGGGTTTCCACGTTATTTCTTGTGTCACATGAATGTTGAATGTCTAACAGTTAGTGTTGAATATTTGATTATCTTGCATTATTTATGGTTATTGCTTGAATGAATGTCACAATATTGATAAAAGAAATGAATGAAAGAATGAATGAATAAAACATCGTTGAAACATCTTGTATTATTTCATGTTTAAAGCTGTTAAGTTGTAATACTATCATGCCATTGTCATTCAATATTAAGGAATCATATGTGTCACACTATTGCGCCAGTTGTTAAGTTTTCAAGAACAAGGTTGTGTCACACGTCGGCTTTGTCACACTGTTGCGCAACTGTCGAGCTCGTAAGGGACTCCATCCTTCTGACTCTATCGAGCACCTTGGCCGCATGCCAAGGGATTTTAATCCCTCACTGACTGTAGAAACATGGTTTTGTCAGTTACACATTAAGATATCTTGGGTGAGATTGCGCCTGCCTCACAGGTGTTGCCGACTGAGCTTGCTCCGTTGGGACGATGTCTTGGGATGTTTTGTTGGTTTCGTGGGTTTGTCTAACCTGGGTCTCGAGAGTGGGGGAAAGTAGGCCAACAATTGGGAGGCGCCCCTCATTATTTCACACAACAACACAACAATAGTACAAGTGAAGTTCACAATTTTCTGGGAGAGATAAGTTCTCCTATACTGAAGGAGAAGACTGTTCTTTGGGGTTTCTATCTATGGAAGATACTTCCACCTTTTCTCTTTCTTATTCATTGTACATTGTTCTCAGAATTATCTCTAGACAAATGTTGTTGGGTTTTCTCCCATTTGGGTTTCCCAGGATAAAAATACTCATGTTATTGTTTTGTTCTTTGTTTATCTTCTAGTGATCCTATTGATAAATACAATTAATATATAATGTTATAATATTATGAAAATCTAACACGTACTAATAAAAACAATCTAAAACGTTTCATTTGAAATTATTCAAATTCATCCATGGATTCTGACACCCCATCAGAATCTGCATTTTCTGTAGATGAAGGACTGGACGAAGATGTAAATTACCCATATTCTTCTCTATTATCAATGGGTGCACCATCTGATTCTACATCTATGCTGATCATTTCAGCTGTCATATTCCTTCTGGATCTACAGCTTGGTTTAGCAAACTCCCATCTTGCAACTTCTTCTTATGGCAAAAACTTCTTGATAATATTTATAGTCTTGGAGCAAGGAGTGTCTTTCTTTGTAAAATTGAAATCATAAACAAGTATATCAACTTCCTCTAATTTCGAGATGTCAATGCGACGATGATTTATTTTTTGACCCTTTATTTTTCTCTTTCTGCAAGCCCTTTTCTCAACCACCATATTTGCCTTGTACACACCATCAAATGGTTGTGTTTGTTGCATACCAATGTACTTCTATTGATACTACTTCTTCATTTTATTTATTGACCTTCATAACTTTTTCAATCCATAATGGATAATCAAGTGCATCGTTTATAGCCAAAACTGCGATCATGAAACCCTCCTTGATATCTTGTACTGAGCCCCTGTAAAGTTCTTCCATCTCTCGATGCTTTGCAAATGATCTTGTAGAGCCAATATACATTTCTCTTTCCTCTACTTGAGAAAACTCAACACCTCAAGGTTCAAAATTTGTTTCCTCATTTTCATTTGATACTCTTTGTGGCCAAGTAAATGGATACTTCAAATATATATCTCCATTTGTAGAGTTTGAAATTGTGTCACTCCGCTCCATGAAAAAATATTCCCACCAAACATAATAAAAAACATCAAAGTACTCATATGTATCTTGGATATACTTTTTTATTTCTTCCAAGAATTGAGAAGAATCAACATCTCTACTATGTCGCCTTGCATTATGAATATCTGCAGATGATTGCAATAACGATAAATTTGAAGCATACATTTGACGATTTGGGATGAATTCCAGAAATGCCAAACCTAATGAAGCCCCCCATTATGTGCTAGTTGAGTACTTCTTGCCCCACAATAATGTTTTTCCATCAATATTTTTTATACAAAATTGATGTTGAAAACTAATGTCATTAAGTTTTTCAATGTACCTTTCTTCACCATGCGATCCAAAAATAAATCTTCGCATGTCAACAATTTCTTCCAATTTTTGTACAACAAGTTATGGATTGTATGCTTTCCTTTCAATTTGAATGAATGATGGTAGGCTCCCGACTTTATTCCTCCTCAACGTCCTTGAAAAATGGCTGAAATTTTAATCAATATGATCATGTGTATGCCCAACAAGAAGGAAACCAAATTTTACCTTTTTAAAAATTCCCAATTCAACAAGCATGTTTAGATACACAAACATGACCCGATTTTTGTTTTGTCGGCTTGCGTTGTCCAATTATAGATATAGAACTTCAGGGGGATCACCAAGACAATGAGAAAGGACATGATGAATTATGGTGACGGTAAAATTTGTATCATTGTGAATATTTGGAGCTGTAAAGTAAACACTTGGAAATATGTTACCATTAAAAAACGTACACCCAACCAAGTGAAACTGAACAAAATTTTCCTCCTTTAAATTCTTTGGCAAGCGGACAAAATGTGGCAAGAGTGTTTTTTCTTTCTTTTTCTGATCCATGCCATCAATTATCAAATCGATATACTTATTTGGAGCATCATAACACTTCTTGCGATGTTTGTACAACTTTTGTCATTCATTTTATTGTTGATTGCGATGTTCTTGCAGTGAATTGAATATGAAATCTACAAACAACATAAAAATATTGATAACTAATTTTCATAATTGAAATTTATCTAAAAAATAAACAATTTTGTAAACATACCTATTTCTATCCCTTCTTTGTTTAAGAGAAGCAAATGTACTGCAGATACCCATCCTTGACCTCTTTGGAATGAGAACGTTGTTGAACTTCTTTTTCCATACTCTTGTGAAATATGCATATCTAATGAAGTTTCCATTTCCTTGACCACCTCAAACATAATCCTTATACAAGTTGTATATTTACCACCTTGTGAAATTATTTGGAATCGGTATTGTTTCTCTATTTGGCATACTCTCTCCATGCTTGGAAAAGAAGTCACAAATCCGTGATATTGCAATGTGTGTTGATGGTCCAATGATTCATCCTTGATAATCGTCAGAATAAAATGTTCGATCCTTTTCTAGTCTTGTTTGGATTATTGATAATATAAGATTACCAATTGAGTGAATCCTTTTGAATGCCTTTCTACAAAGAAGAACATTTCCAACACGATAATCATAACCCGTCCTTATAGAAATCATACACCCCACTAAATATGTTTTTTTCATACTTTTGTTCATTGATAAATATACGTTCCTTTTCTACAATGCATAATTGTAGCCTATACCCTTCAAACAACAGTTGTGGAAACACTCAGTCGAAATTAAATGAGTAATGGAAATTGGAATTGTGAGCAAATATTTCCTAGACCTTGTATAACTTGAATGCTTTGGATTGACATAAAAAGGTCTAGTCCTACACTTAATCCTACTCATTGTTGGATTATGTCTCTGCCTTTCCTGGACCGTTATGTCTACAACAACAATGAATGTTTTCATTGTGAGGAATATGACCCCCCTCATTGAAAATATGATCATAAAATTCAATATGAAAATGATTGTCATGATCAGTAATAAGTTGATCACTTGTAGATAGATCAATGTGACCATAAACACTATTGGTGCCACTAAATTATTCGTTGAAAGGGAACTCTTGAGATTCAACATTGACATCATCGATGCATGCAACATCCTTACTTAGAGGAGAATCATTGTCTTCACCATTGGTGGCTTCATCATCAATAGAATAATCATCGATGCCATTGAAATCCTCGCTTGGAGGAATATCATCGTTGGTTCCATTGAAATCTCTTCTTGGAGGAAAGTCATCATTGGTGCCGTTGAAATCCTCGCTAAGAGGAAAGTCATCATCAGTGTCAAGACAATCCTCACTTGGAGAAAAATCATCATTAGTACCATTGACATCCTCGCTTGGAGGTAACTCATCATTGGTGCCATTGAAATCCTTCCTTGGAGGAAAATCATCATCACTTCCATTGACATCCTCAGTTGGAGGAAAATCATCATCAATTCCATTGAAATCCTCGCTTGTAGGAAAATCATCTTCACCATTATTGATGTATTTGTCCTCACCAAAATCATCACCTATCCCATTAAAATTCTCACTTGGAGGAAAACCATCATCAGTCCCATTGAATACCTCATTTGAAGGAAAATAATCATTTGTCCCATTAAAATCATTGCAGCTAAGAGGGGAATTATCATTGGTCCCTTTAAAATCCTTTCTTTAAGGAAAATCATCATTCGTCCTGTTAAAATCCTTGCTATGAAGAAATCCATCATCATTATTGGTGCATGCATGCTCAACAAAATCATTATTAGTCCGATCAAAATCCTCTCTTTGAGGATAATCATCATTGGTGCCTTGAAAATCCTCGCTTGGAGGAAAATTGTCATCATCTTGCTTATTGTCTTTAGGATCCCCACTTGGAGGAAGATATTCATCATCATCATAATCACAGTCACATTCTTTCCCTTCATTACTGTTGCATTAAAAATCTTCAGAATTAGGAAGTTCTTGAACAACATGTTTGATTACATTTCTTGCACTGTCAGTATCTTGGCTAGATGAACAATACAACTCTTCATTGACATTGGAATTTAATTCAGATGATTCCATGACTTCTCACTAAATGATAAAATTATAGAAAATCTTAAAGATAAGACAATGAACTTTTACCATAGACCTCACCAAAAATTAGAATGGTGCAAATGTCAATCAACCATCTTATAGCTATGAGAATGGAATTTCCCCTCTAAAAAATTCTCTCCAAAATTTTCCCTCCAAAAGTTACCTAAACAATTTTCATTCAAAATCCAAAATTTCCACCAAAAATATAACGCACATTCATAAAACTAGTGAAAAACCAAATTTATGATATAAAAAACTATGAAATAATGTATTAAATAATTACATATTTACATCCCCAAACATATAAAACGAGTGAAGTTTCGTGTAAAATACTTTATATACAATATGTAATAAAGTAATGGTTATTTGTATTGTCTTTTAATTCCACATTCGTAAAACAAGTAATGTTAAACCTAATCTAGGCTATATAAACCATTTAGTTTTCCTACCATTCATAATTGAATTTGGAGAAATTTACTAACAATTTCAAGGTTAGTTCCTTTTTTGTTTTTAATAAATAGGCTAGTTTTATAGTTAATTTGGCAATGATAGTTTTATGGTTTTATTAAGTTGGCATTGATTATTTTATGGTTTTATTCATTTTTCATTTTTACATTTTGTTTTTCCCACACTCTTAAAAGTGGTAAAGTTAAACCTAATCTATCTTATAAATTCACTCTTGCTTAGACTTTGGAGCAATTCACAAAGGGCTTTAAAGAAGAACGAGAAGATTCCAGAGGAGCTTCTAGCACTTTCAATAGAGGAGGCTCTACCATTTTCCAAGTTAGTTTTTTTGTGTCAAGGGGTGTAGTGTTAATTGAAGGAAGACCTGCCCATATCCCAAGAGTTGTAGTTTTCGTTTATTTTTATTTTTTTTAAAATTTTAAATTTTAAATTTTTTAACCTATTTAAATGCCATCTAGCCCCCCCCTAAACCCCCTAATGCACCCAACACTACAATAAAAAAAGAAAAAAAATTAAACGCTAACACCCTACCCCCCAACATTACATTAAATTAAAAAAAAAAATTAAAACACCCCCCTACAACATTGTAATAAAACAAATTAAAATAAAACACCCCATCTAAAACCCCCTACAACATTACATGAAAAAAAAATTAAAACAAATTCTAAACCCCCTATCCCCCTTAACCCCTCTACAACAATATATTTAATTCCCCTCTACAACAATATATATATATATAGTTTTTTTTGGGGGGTTTTAAAATTTATTTTTTATTTATTTTTAAATGTTATGTTGGGGAGGCTTTAGGGAGTTTGGGAGGGGGTGGGGGCGAGTTTAATTTTTTTAATGTAATGTTGGGGAGGGTATAGGGAGTTAGGGGGTGGTTTTAATTTGTTTTTAATTTATTTTAATGTAATGTTAGGGAAGTGGTGGCGGGTGGGGAGGGTGGAGTGGGTTTAATATTTTTAATTTTCTTATAATGTAATCTTTCGGGGGGAAGCGGGGGAGGTGTGGGTTAAGAGGGTTTTATTTTTTATTTTTAATGTAATGTTAGTGTTATGGGGTTAAGTTGGGGGGGGATTTTTTTCAACGTTTTTCAAATACAGTTTATAGTGACTATTGATGTTGACTTTTTTTTAGTTTATGAATGTTTGCTGATTATATTTTAAATTTGTACATTTTGGATATAGGGAGAATGACATCACGAAAGATATCTGTGAACATTTCTCGATCAACAGCGGCAATAATTGCGTTGAAAAAAAACTGTTGAGGTATCTGAGAATGTTGAGCCTCAAGCTGAAGTTTTGACCTTTGAGGAATTAAAAATCAAGAATGCTAGAGAATGGGAATATGGGGCAGAAGAAGACAAAACATATTATTCTTGGCATCTGAAGGAAAAATATCAAGGCAAAGCAGATAGTATTCACTTATATTTTGCTTCATTCCATATCTTCAATTATATTACTATTAATTGGGATTGTTGAGAGATATATGTGTGATGCCGAGTACAAAAATTGTTTATGCACAAGTGAAACAAGCGAAGACCTTTGCCAAAATCTGATATTGCTTGAAGATTTCAAAATATAATGCTCAAGAAACTTTCACACCCTTCTGTGAAGGAGTTATGCATGATATTGAAAGTGGGAGAGTAAGTTTCAATATTGAGATTATTTCTAAATTGTTTTTCGTCTAACTTGGATATCACAATGTAATAGATTTAATACTATATATATATATTCACTTGTAGCTCTTTGGACAATTTACAAATTGGCTCAAGAAATCGAGTCCAAAATTTACAGCTCTTTGGGGACTCCAAGTTGACAACAGATTGGGCAAATGGAAACATTCAGATAAATGCTCCTCACCTACAACATCTGCTAAGAGCACTAAGAGATCAAATGGAAGCTTTCGAGTCAATCTCTTTCCAACATATTTACAGAGAGGTGAACACTGAGGATGATAAACTCTCAAAATTGACTCATGCCCTCCCTCCAGGTGTAATGGAGGTGACTCATTTTGTAAACAACCAAGAAGTAAACAAGGATGTAAACTTGTAAGTTAACAAGCAAACTGAACAAGAGGATCTCGCTGAGGATAAGAGAAGCCCACAAAATATTAGTGAAAAATGTGAGTTGTTTTTTATGCACTTAATGTATGCTCCTAGAGGGCATCCCATGTTTATTTAGTGTGAATAAAGTGATTTTTTTCTTTGGAATATATATATATATATATATATATATATATATATATATATTGCAGGATTTNGAATGGAATTTATTACATAGAGGAAAATCCTATGGATGTTGTTATACTGCTCTTCGAAAGGGACAAGAAGCAAGGAATAAGAAACAAGTGTCAAATGTTCAAACTGAAGAAGTACAAACAAAAAGAGGAAAGGGAATCCGACGATCAAATCATGTATCTAGAAAGGTTACATTTAAATCTTCATCTTACCCAAGTGAACATGTTGAAATTGTTGCCAATGAGGTTGCTAGTCCTACTGGTAAGAGTAAGAATCAATCTCGTATAAGAAATATGGTTGAGGGTGTTCAATTCCTGATGAAGGCATTGTTGATTTAGACGGCCCCCCTTCAAGGTAGAAAAGGAGGATATATGCTATTTATTACTCCAATGTTATCCTTGAATATGAGAGTGAAAATTTTGGGGATAGTTGGGAAATCATTACTCCAAGTGTTGATCTAGAGGATGTCATTGTCAAGTCAACACAAAATTCCATTCGAGATCGACTGCGGAGGGATAAATTGATTAACAATCGACATACATTTGAGTTTAATGTGAATCAACTTTATAGAACCACAGAAGGGAAAGATCAATTTAGAATTAGAAAACCACATCATTTGCATATTCACAACTTGAAAGCATTGAGGAGGAACAATCCCTATGCACATGTGGTGTGACTACCTAGTCCTTGTTGACCTGAAAGATGTTCCTACTAGAGATGAATTTGATCAAACAAGAAGTTTTCATTGCAAATATTATGTTCTTGGGGGGAATCATTTTGCATAGGCAAGACGAGAGTTGATTCAATAATATCCCAATAACCCTATTTTTGAAACAGTGAAATGCATCGTTTATGCTGGTTTAATAGATGTAGAAGCAAAGTTGTTGGAATGGGATCATAACACAGATAGTGAATATAGGATGAATATGGCATTTATTCAAAGGGGGATATTTATCCAGAATGAATTTTTGCAAATATGTTGTGGGGATAAATCTAAAGTTGATGCAAGTTTTCGAGAACAATATTGTTTGGAAACATTTATCCCTATTGAAGAGGATAATGTGAAACAAAAAAGGCCAAAGGTAGTGATGCATTGAAATTAGTAGATGGATATTTCCATTTGGAATTCAGAGTAGGGAAAACATCAGATTTGATTGAGGACATATTTAGCTTGCGGGAGAATATTGGCATAAAAAATCAAAAAGTGAAAAAGTGAAGTTGTTCCATTGACCTGTGGGTCCTGGAGTCAAGAATTTCCCAGAATAAATGACTATTACACCTTGGAGAACAATGTAAGGTGTGAAGGATGAAACACGAATAGCTGCAATATTCTCAAGGGCAAAGTTAGGTGAATTATCCTTGGAGGAAATGTGCAATGAATTTGACAAGTAACTTGATGCTTTTTTTATCGTACAAAGTTTTTTTATTGAGTTTAATATTTTTGTTATGTTCTAAGTATTCTGATGTATTATTATATATGATAGTAAACATTGTTGATTGTTTAATCATATAGTCACAATATTTACATGAAAATACAAGAGGCAATGGTTATAATGTTAAATGAGAAGTGTTGAGATGATGTCAAATGCAACTATCCAGAATCAAGCTCAATAGAAACCTTAAAACATTTTTTTTATTGCAGTCAAGAAGGTATTTTAATCTATGATACATCCTAAAGTATTTATTTGGTAATTCAATTAATTTCTATTTTATTACTTATAGAGAAAATTTTCATTTGAATATTCCAAAGAGGGGTACAAATGGAGTACTAGAGTCCTTCAAAATTCATATCCAAAGAGTCAAAATAAAACAACAAAGGAGACAACATCTTGCAAACGTTGAAATTGATGATACACTTGATCATTATATTTGGAATGGGATTGACACTATGCATTACAAAGTCAGTTTAGTTGACTCTGAAGACATTGCAAAAATTGTTCCTAAAAAGGAGTATGCCCTAGTTATTGCAGATATCCCTCATGGATACAATATCTGAAACACTACTTATGACTGTGATCCTTATACTTACCAATCATTCAATAAAGTGGTTTCGGTATTTCTAGATGTCACAACATCACCACTATGGAGATTCGTTGTTTTCCATTCTGACACACGATTAGGGGGGTTGTTAACATCCTTCAAGGGTAAAGAAAAAACAGGGAAGCAACTTTATTGGTACTATATTATCAAGTTATTGAATTTATAAATTAATTATATTTATTGATAAGTTAATTAAATTCTTTTTTTATTATTATTTTGGTTACACTCAAAAGCCTAATATTCGTAGCTCCAGTAGTGATGCATTTATGAATGATATTGAAAACATACATCTTGCAAATTGGAAAAAAGATGAGACTTATGAATCTCTTTTAATCAATGAAAAGAGTGAAGGAAAATATACTCATGTGTTGACTTATAATGCCTTGGTTAAAAAATTAACATATGAAGAAAGGGATTTGAAAGGAGTGACTGTAAACATCTATCAAAAGCCACAAGCGTTGATTAATTATATCATATATACATTTTCAAGAGAAAGAGATTGGGTCTTATATTTGTTCTCGGGTTCAGGTAAAATTTCATATATTACATATGGAAACATATTTCAAGTTTTATTGTTTTTTATTCTTCATTAATTAAAAAAAAATGCTTCTTTATGTTATTTGACTTAACTATTTTTTTTTGGGTGATAAGGAATAGCATGCTCCTTACAGAAATGAAGAAATCACATATCCATTGATAATGATACACTACAATGCAATTACATCAAGCAAAGAATTAATGCTATTCAAGTTCTTCCAGATGGATTGCAAGAAGTTGGTTTGAATAAAGGAGAGTTTAGTGTTGAAACACTTGTGGCGAAGATGTCAAAACAACCTCAACCCCCATTAGGAGGGATGTTTGGAAATGAGCACTTTGGGCACCTTGCAGACATAAAAGCCCCAATGGAAGAGGACATTGATGTCCCTGAGGAAATCCAAGCTCCAGAAAATTCCAACTTCGATGAAGAATTTGACCTGCATGATATTGTTGATTAGTTTCATGTCTTGAAGAAAATGTTAAATTTGACAACTTTTTGATAAGATATATTAGTATTGTTTTGACTTTCATACTTTATTTTAGAAATAAAATTTCTATATATATTGTTTTTAATATGTTATTTACAAATATATGGTATAGTTTTTCTTGACTTTATGTGAATCATAACTTTTTAAAAAATAATATGAAATAGTATCATTTTTATACAAAACATTTATGAAAATCCATTGAAAATGGTTATGAATGTCTTCATTTTTTTGAATGTCTTACAATTTTGTCCACAAAAAAGTCTTATTTTGTCTATAAAAATGTCTTTTTTTAAAGAAAAAATTGCAAAATGTATATGTTTTTGAATATAACTTGCTTCTTAATGTATGTTATTTTGTTAAATTTCTAAAAAACACACTTGAAAAATAGAAATTATGTTTTTCAATATAACTTTTCTAATTGTATGTTATTTTGTTAAATTTCTAAAAAATACACTTTAAAATAGAAACTAATAATATTTTATGGCAAAGACGATTTAAAGGCCCAAAAAAATGCTTTAAAATGAAAATGTGTGATACTGGTATCAACCCTTGTTTAAACGGAGGTAAAAATAGCTACTAAAATTAGGAGAGAGAAGAACGAGAATTGTGTAGAGTTCTCGTTTTATAGTATAAGTGGTTCCATGTCTCAACTACAAATTCTCTCTCTCTCTCTCTCTCTCTCTCTCTCTCATGCACACACACAACTATTTATTTTGAATTTGGATCTATGCCCATAAAACATAAATGTGTATAAACGCCCATCATTACTTAGGTGAAGTTTACATGTTGGTTTAAATCTGCTAACCTTCATTCATGTTCCTTTGAAGAAGTTTCCACTCATGATGAGTGGAAAAAATCTAAGCATAATGAATATGGTGCTCTCATCAAGAATGGGACATGGAAATTGGTGGACTCTCCATTTGGAAAACAACCAATTCCCTGTAAGTGGGTCTACAAAAACAAGAACAAATCATATGGTTCACTTGACAAGCACAAGGTGAATCTTGTGACAAAGGGTTTTGCACATAAAGAAGGCATTAACTATGAGCATACTTTCTCCCTCCCAACAAAATGGGTAATCCGCACTTCAGGGAAAATTTTAAGGATCCATAATTTTTTTAAACGATTGAAACCTTGGCAAATATTACTAGTTCATAAATTTCCAACCATAAAATGTTAGGCGATATTTTTATGGTTTGCAACCTATTAATTTCCAACCTAATTTGGGAAATATTCAAATTTCTAAGGGTTTTCTATAGTTTTTTGGACAATTTTGGCCATTTTTAGAGTAGTTTTTTTATCCCATGGAATCTAGTCTAATCAATTTAGAAAAGAATGGAAATTGACAAATCGTTTTTTTGAAAAAAGGAAAAAATTAGCACATGGGCTAATTTATTCCACTAAAATTTTCCTTGTCGCACTCTGTTGTCTCTGGTTGCACAAAATGGGTGGAAATTTCATCAAATGGATGTAAAGACTCCCTTCTTGAATGGATACTTGAAAGAGAATGTCTTCATGTCTCAACTGGAAGGTTTTGTTGTAACAGAACAAGAACATAATGTATGCAAACTCATCAATTCATTGTACATCCTAAAACAAGCACCTTGTGCATTGTATAAAAAACTTAACTAAGCATATTCTGAAATTAAATTTGAAACAATATAATCTTGATGATGTAGTGGATTCATAATACCTTGTTCATTTCATATATTCTAGTATATCTCGACTGACTTGTTCAAGGAAAGAAACAAAACCCATCCCATTGCTTGACCCTAATTCATCAACGTCATACTCCTTAATAAGATACAACTAAAAGGGTTCAATGAATCAAAAGAAGTTAGCATGTGATACTTCTTTCTTGCTTAAGCTTGTTAATTGTAGCATGTAAAAGACAATTCTATAGAGGAAATGACAATGCGGGATCACAAATTGAAGAGAGACTAAGATACTTATCTAGTTTGTATACAATCTTTGTATAACTATAATCATACTACTTGGCTGGTCCTAATAGTTAAGAACATGTGTTTTTTCCTATGCAATCTAAATTTGCATAAGTTCAAATTTAGAGAATCTTTAAGTAAAGAAAGTTATGATTTTGATGCCATGTCGGGCATATCCGAGGTATCGATTCTATTTTCCATTGATATTTATTTTGTTGTATGTACTAATTTATAGTTATTATTGATCACTTATATGCAATAATTTCTTTTAAAGATTTATCAATGAGTGTTATTCTAAGTCTCTTATTGCGTTCTTTTCTTAGAGGTGGTAAATTATTTATGGATTCTTAGCTTCCCGGGGCAACAAATATATGTGCCATGATAATGAATTATTTTGCAGTGTTTGGATTTGTGAATAGTTGAAGGAGTTATTAATAAGAATATTATAGCTGCGCAACAATACCACTCCTGCACCCACATAAAAATTTCATGCATTTGCAGATTTAGTTTCATGCATTTGCAGATTTATGGGGATGGTACCCTAAGTAATTATAATTTAATTAAAGGGTTGAAGAATTAGTTCATAGTTCATGTCTCACTTTATATTTCTTGTTGAGTCAAATCTATCCATCTTCACCACCATTTCACCCCAGATTTTGCAATCTTTGTATACAACAAATTTAGCAGTCAAATTTACCCTTTACCACCATTTCACCAAAGATTGTGCAATCTTGGTAGTTTGTACAACAAACAAATTCAGTAACTCAGAAAATATAATTGGATTGAATTTCCATTTTCGCAATGAAATTTGATCATGGCTATTGTACGATGGAGACTAATTATTGAAGGTGATTTCCCAATTACTATATATTGAACGTGAAACTATGAGCAGGTGCCTGTAGATGGGATCACAAGAGATATTGTGAGTTGAATAAAAAACAGAGTCTATGCTCTGTAATATTCATTCATGTTTTGTTCTTGTGATAATTGAGAATTTGTAAACTTTGTAATTGTTTGATGTAGCATGTTATTGATTTTACTTTCAGATCTGAAAACAAAGAACTGCCTTAGTTTATTATTGCTAAAACATAGTATTTATTGTTTCTTATGATTTATGATCGCCGCGGTGATAAAAATAGTGTTGTAGTTGTTTGATGTTTACTGAAATCCTGTATGCTGTTGTTTCTTGTGACTTTCTAAAAAAAGGTCAAGGTCATTTATGGTGACAGTTTGGTTACAGTGACCTGTAAGTATTGTTGTTATTGTTTATGGCACTCCCTTGTCTTTCCTAGAATTTGTATTAGAGTAAGGTTGATCTCGTTCTCCCCATTTTCTGTTTACAATGATTTGGAATTTTCTTTGTGATGGATACTAACATTAGTGTAGTTTAGCCACAAATTCCTGTGTTGACTAAGATAAATTACATGGTTTATTAAGACGATAACGATTTTATGTTCTCAGGATCTTTGGTAATTTGTTACAATTGGATACCCAGAACTTGCTGCCCAAGGAACATAGTTGGGATTGACAAATGCTGAGAGACTTTTGTTGAAGGAAAACAGGAAGAAGGATAACAAATATCTTCGCCATATTCAACAAGGCCTAAGTGAATCAATATTTATGAAGATATCTAGTGCTGAGTCTTCTTCAAAGAAATCTTGGGACATCCTTGAAAATTTGGGAATTTTTCTAACAAATGTTGGAAGAAACAAGAAGATGCTAGAAAGAAGTCCGCACACATTACATAGGAGCTTGAGGAAGATCAAAATCCTGCGTTTTTGACTTGTAATGTCACACAAGAAAGTTCAAGTGATATCTGGTTTTTGGATAACATATGTATCCATCGGAAATAAAGAATTGTTTTCCAATATTTACACCAGCATTCACTTTGAGGTAAAGCTGGGTAATGACTGCAAGGTTAGTGTTAATGGAAAAGGTGTTATTTTTGTGTATGCTAAGAATGGTGGAAGAATTCAAATATATGATGTTTATTATGCACTTGGTTTAAAATGTAACTTATTGAGCATTTGGAAACTATTAGAAAATAAGTATAGAGTGTTCTTAAAGAACAATGTATGCACTTTCTTTGATAAGTATCCAAGTACGCAGTTGATAGCCAAGGTAGAGATAACAAATAATATGATGTTTCCGCTAATTATGAGAAATGGTTTGACTGACTCTTTGAATTCTTATAAAACTAACAATTTAGATCAGTCATGGTTATGACATTTAAGGTATGGCCATTTACATTTTGGTGGCTTAGATTTTCTATAGAAGAAGCATATGGTGAAAGGGTTGCCCAGTATTCAATAACCAACAAGCTCGTGTGAGAGTTGCATATTAGCAAAGAATCACACAGAGAAATTTGTCTCTGGAGTCTTATAGAGAGAAAAATCCCCATTGGAGTTGGTACACACGGATTTGTGTGGGCCAATGCAAACACCTTCTTTGACTAGTAATGCTTATTTTATGACTTTCATTGATGTTTTAGTCGAAAAAATTGGGTGTATTTGTTGAAACATAAATATCAAGATTTTTAAGTGTTAAAGAGTTTTAAATCCATGGTTGAAAAGGAGAGTGGAAGATGTATTAAATTCTTGAGATCAAATAGAGGAGGTGATTATATGTTAAATGATTTCTTGGAATTTTGTACATATCATGGAATCAAAAGATATTTTACTGCTCACTACACTCCACAACAAAATGGAGTGCCGGAAAGAAAGAACCAAACCATTATGAACATGGTTCGGGGTATGTTGAAGGAAACAAATATTCTAGATGAATATTGGGGAGACATAGTTACTTGCTCAGTGTTGGATTACTTCTCTTTCGACCCAGGTTCAGATGCCTTTTTCATCAACAAAGCCCAAGATATCGACCCGATAGAGAATAACCCCTGCGACGTAGATGACGTCTCACTTGAGATATCTATGGGGACTGGCATAAATAGGTTTCTATAGTTGTGTCAAGGGATTTTCTTATCATAGCACCATCAAGTCACTCGATTGAAACCATTAAATAAACTTCTATCTTCATACATACATCATAAAATAATATAACATATTTGTTAGAAAAACAGGATCGCGGAGCAATATCAATTAAACAAGATGCAAATATTAAACACATTACAAGAGAGACACATATATAACATGGTTCACCCAAGATGGGCTACGTCCACACATAAATTGTCATTCCTTTATTTTATACCATCCAACAAAATGAAGGGATAGAACCTGCAGCAACCCCGCTGCACTTCCTCTTCACACTCTCACAATCTATCTCACACAATCACAGAGATTGTTTTACAATGCTACAATACAATACACAACAATATTAAAATTCTTTCCTTTTATAGGGGAATTACCATGGGAAAATAATACGGGTCACCCAATACCATGGGTTCACAAACTGTTGGCCAACAAACATCCCAAAAAATTCTTTCGGAGGCTTCTCCCTCGAACCCCCAAAACCCTACCGAGAGCCCCCTGCCCCCTGCACCCCGCACTTGGGACGAGTGTACAATAAAAATGGGGTACAAACATAAGTGAATAGTAACAGCTCTAAATATAGAACATCAGGCTCCATAACCAACAATATTGATTTGACGAAATTAATCACAACATATATTTTATATTATTAAACATGCAATAATATACCATTTATATCATTAAGATGCTTGACACATTTATCAGATTCGCTCATGACAGATATTCATTCAACCATAGACATTTTTATCAGAGACACAAAGACACTGATTTTAATGTGGAAACCCATCCAAGAAAAAGCACAAAGGGACTCTTCATTTGGCATGAGTAATAATTGAACGCCTTTGGTTTTCCCACACAATCTGTAGACTCTTCTTTAGATACTCTTTACAATCAATGACTCTTTTCCCCTCTCATGCTAATTGGTTTTTGTTCTCTATCTCTTTTCTTGTTGTTCTTCTTCTTCATCGTATATGTGTTATCTCTTCTCTTCTTTCTTCTATTATGTTATCATGTCATCCGCACACAACTTGGATCGACTTTATAGACTTTTACAATTCTTTCTTTACTCGTTGATTGATTCTCAACTGTCAGTCGATAGGTTGTCTTACTAATTCAACCCATCCCACTACATCTAAAAATAGGCACTATCAGCCCAATTTACAATCATGCTTTATTTTCCAAAAGTATACTATTAGTCTAACTAATTATTTACCAAAAATAGGTCGAACTCGTCGTATTGATCTGCTTTCTTCCTCTTTTTTCGTGGCTTCTTCCATCTCGGTATTTTCCTCTCTTGCGACCAAAATCTTCATCTTTCCAAGCAAGATTCTGGTTATCTATTTTCATCTTTTCCCAGGGCCAACATGCCCCCAACACTCACCTGTGGCTTGTACCGAGCCACATTAGTGTGAAGTTTCTGTTGGTGGGATTTTTCTATGAAAATATTGAAATATTTTCATGACCTGGTTTGCTTCACGTTGCACCTATTCATGTACTTTCTTCATTTGTTCCACAAGTTCAGAACTGATATGTTATGAAGTTGTTATTCATGTCATTCCTAAAACTTGCTGCACCTTTTCATGAATAGGTTGAATGATACCTGTAACCTTTTCTGATTCTTCCTGTAGCTTTGTAACATGATCTGTTCTTTATTGCTAATGTGTCCATAACTTAGATAATTGCTATTGTAATATCTTAGTGTCGACAACCTTGGTCATATTTTCCACTGTTGGAAGCTTCTTCAATTCATTCTTCAGTTTATTAAAGTCTTCTTTGATTTAGCAGTTTGCAGGTTCTCTATAACATGTTCTAGCTCTGTGTCGTCTATCAAGGCTTCCCATGACTGAGAAACTTGTCTGATTGATTTGGCACAAAGTGTTGTTTCCTCCTCAACTTTTTGTGTAGCCTCATTTACTTCCTTGCTTCGCTTTTCCAATAACTCCAGATGTGTACTAGGAGTCATATTCGATTCCAATTCCGCGACTCGTTTGCGGAGGTTCTCAACTATCTCACCCAGTATGAAAAAAATTTCTTCGGAGAACATCTTGGGTGTAATCCCTTCCTTAGCAAAACTACTACAATTGAGTGTAAAAAATGCATCCAGTCACTGTCTGTCATCTTGCCAGTTTTTGCTTTATTCTCTGTCTCCTTTAATGTATTTTTCAACAACGTAGTGGTTTTCTTTGATGTCTTGAGTTGGAAAAGTAACCCACGCTCTCTTGCTTTCATCTCCTCTAATGCAGTTTGCTGAATAGCATGCAATAGATACATTGGTACTATGAAAAAATCAAAAGTATGATGACCAACATCCTTGATCATAACATTGTATTTTGCGGCCCCTAAGTTAATTTCTGTCGAATTCGCCTGAATTTTTCTTTGTGGAGGCATCAACGGTACTCCAACAGGTCGCTCTTCATATGGGCCCGCTTCTTCCCACGACCTAGTCGAATACAACTCTCACTCGACTGCTAATCTAACTTGTTTTACGTTAGTACAAAGCATCTACAGTAAATATGTGACACTGCTTACCAATTCTATGTGTCTTTCATCCATATTTCTGTAACTTTGATTTGCTACTTCCTCCATTAGATATGAAATAAGGTTGTACTTGTTATTAGTAAGACCAATAATTCTATTTGTCTTATCATCTTCCTCTTCTTGCTACTCTTTTCAGACTTTTCAGATCGTTTTCTTTTATCTCCCAACTCTAGATTTGTCGAGGTCGCACTGGATTCATTTTGAATGTTGTAGGGAGAGCTTCTTAGGATTTCCTCTGAGGGTGGATCGCCTCTCTGAGTTCTATTCTAATTTTCTATGGGGTCATCCTGTCGTGGATATATTTCTACAGAGATTTGATCCTCTGGGACAGGTTGTCGCCATTCTTTGGGCCAATCTTTAATAATTGTTTCAATTTCTTCAGCAGATAACTAAAATTGTGTAGCTAACAATTGGTTTTGTGGATCTTGTCACAGATACAAAAATATAAGGCGATCCCAAACGAAAAATATTATAATATTGTGAAACCTTTTAACGGTTTCCTTAGTTATTTTGTCCTATTTCCGAATAAAATATCTGAGTGCCTCTCCTTGCAAATAAAATTCCACATTATTATCTCTTTATCGTTGTGGATTGTCTTTGTCATACCATATTTTTTGGTATGTTACTCCTCGACATGGGATAGGGACATCTACCCCTTAGTAGTCTGACGGTTCTCCCATACGATAAATGAAATTAAAGTCAAAAGCCAAGAATAATTAAAGGGATTACCCTTTTCATATGCATCTGCAACATCTACTAACAACTCATTAAATAAATATGTGACCAGTTCATCTGGATGCCTGCTGCACACTACTTTGCCACAGTGATTGTTCTGGATGTGCATTGGTTCGATCACATTTTCCTTAGAAGCTTGTTGGATACAACTTTAGCAACGAACCAGATGACAGTGTCATTGATAGAGGTGATGTAAAATCCTATCTTATCTCTTGACAGGTTATACCTCTCCTTCAATCTGTTGGTATGAGTTGTGCCATGGACCTTTCCAGCGAACAAGGGCATTGGATCGACCCCTACAAGAGGTAGTCCTGTAATGGATGATATGATCTCAACATCCACCAATATTTTTCCATTTAACCATAGAAAACCTCCATGAAAGTAGACCAACAATTGCTTCATAAATGTGTCCACCTCTGTTGTGTGACAAAAGTGTGGCATATGCATCAATGACAACAATCCTGATTTATGTAATATTCATGCCCACTCCATTGAGACCATGTGAATAGGTACATCCTTAGTCTCTCTTATAGTAGTCATATATCTCTTCATGTCAAGTTCAGGAAACTTGGGTAGGTTGTTGTCGATAAACCCCATCTTCTTCAAATTTGGGACAATGTTCATTGTGATATGAACTCCCTTTGGTATGGATGGTGTTACTAACTGATTCTTGGATTTTTTACCAATAATAAAATTTGGTTCCTCCTGCGGCCTTGGGGGAACATAATCAGACAACAGGGTGTCCAACCCAAATCCTATTGCATTAGTGTCAGGCAGAGATGTCGCACATGGTTTGCGACTAGTTGCACAACCAGAGAGTTTCCTTCTTGATGGGTTAGGCGGATATGGACCTAAAACAACTTCCATAATCAGTGGTGACTATAAAACAACTTATGTAGTTTTTTCCATAATGGGTGTAGGTGATGGAATCTCAACACATGATTCTTGGACAGTGCTTGAGCTAGAGACAAAAATGACTCAACACAAAATTTTAGTCAGTCGGATGTAATGAAATGACCAATATTTGGGACAAAGATGAAGTAGTTTGATGCATGCAACAACATGTTTTCCTAGTACACGATCGTGCAATAAATGAAAAATGGTGGTGGAAAATTCCGTCACATGGAGAAATATTTCTACTCATGTCAAGGAAACCGCCAACCAAACCATCACTTCTCCTATCAATTAAACAATAGATATTATGCATTAATGGAAGATGTGACCAAAACGCATTTCGTTAAAATCTCCCGTTACCTTAAATTAATTGTTATCCAATTGTCAATTGCGTCCAAAATCCATCACGTGACAACAATTAGTCTCTTGTGACAGAAATATAGCCTGTGACAAAATTCTTCTTTTGCGACAGACATATAGAGTGCGGCATAATTATTCTTTTGTGATAGACTTATAGTCTACGACAACAATTCTTCTTTTGCAACAATCATAATCTTGCGACAAAACACTCATAAAGTTTTTTTGTTGACTTTTTTCCTTCCCTTTTTGAGCTATCAGTCGACTGAAGTGAGACTATCCTAATAAGGATTTAGAGGACTTAGATTCACTAATCCTTTGAAGGGTGTACCATATAACTTTTGCAATTGAACCGGTCCTCCTTCAGTGATCTGAATGACAATATATGGTCCCAACCAATGTGTTTGGAGCTTTCCAGGATGCTTCAAAAAATTATTGTCATATAGGAGAACAAGATCTCTAATCTGAAACTACTTATACTTAATATGTCAGTCATTCCATGTTTTATGTCGTTCTTTCTCGACATTTTGATGATATCCTGCGACAAAACCATCTTTTTCTAACTGTACTAGTTGCAACAATATTTCTTCGACAACACCAACATTAGTCATTTTAGTAATTGCAACTATCCTTCGACTTGGTACAATATAGTCTAGAGGTACAATAACTTATTGTTCATAAACCAGTCGAAATGGAGTTTGTCCTGTCAACTTTTTGCAAGGTGTGAAATAATCCCATAGTACCGCAGGTATAATTTGATCCCAATCATCTATTTGAACATTACATATCTTTGTCAATGCATTTTCCAAAATCTTATTGAACGCTTTGACAACACCATTCACTTATGGATGATATGGTATTGTTTTCCAGTGTTGAATGTAGAATTCCTCAATTAATTTGTCAATCAACTGATTCAAAAAATGTGTTTCTTGATCACTTATCAAAATCTTCGGACATCCAAATCAGGTTACTACATAGTTGAACAAAAATCTTGCAGCAGTCGCAGTAGTACAATCTTTTACTAGTGTCGCTTCATCCCATTTGATCAAGTATTTTGTTGCAATGATTATATAACACACACACGTTCTTTTTCTTGGTGGATTAATATGACCCACAAAATCAAAAACCCATTTTTCAAATGCCTATAAAGTCACATGAGGTCCTAGCGACATCTCATCTCGTCGCGACGGTTTTCTAGTTCTTTGGTAGATATCATAACTGTGACAATAATCTCTAGTGTTTGCATGCAAATTAGGCCACCACAATCCAGCTTGTAGTATTTTGTGCACTGTTTATTTTCTTGCATAATTGTTTCCTGTGACACCAACATGTGCTTCAATCAATACCATCGGTCGCTCAGGTTCCAAGACACAACGATGAAGGATTTCATCTGGTCCCTTCTTGTATAATTGTCCAACAATCAATTCAAAGTATGCATCTTTTACAACTAATTGTTTCTTCTGTGTTGTACTAAATCCTTTTGGTGCATATCTTGTAGTTAGGAAAAGTATAATATCTCTATAGTGATCATCAAACATCTTGAATGTAAATAGTTGTGCATCAGGAAGACTATCATCAAGATTACCAGGCTCTTCTCCACTTTCTAGCCTCGACAGATGGTCTGGTCCTGAATTAAGTCGACCCAGTTTGACAATATTCTCAAATTCAAATCCTTGGAAGAGGTGAAGCCATTGAAAAATCCCCCCCCCCCCAATACTGGCTTATTGACCAAATATTTTAACGCAGAATGATATGTATACATCTTGAAGTGTCCTCCTAGAAAATAATGTCGAAATTTTTTAAGAGCGCATACCATAGAGAGTCCTTCTCTTTCTGTCATGGTATAGTTCTTTTCTGCCATCGACAATTTTCTACTAGCAAATGCGATGGGATGATCAATAGAATCTTCACCTGGTTGTGCAAGTACAATGTCCAATGCGATAGACTACGCATCGACATGGACGTGAAATTATTTTTTCCAGTCTGGAAAGACCAATATAGGCATTGTAACCATGTTATTCTTAAGATCATCTAGAATCCCTTGACATTGTTCATTCCACTGGAACTTTACATCTTTCTTCAACAATTTCTCCATAGGGGTTGTAGCCTCTACATATCCTTTGATGAACTTTCTGTAATACCCCTTATGTCCTAATGTAGTTATTAATTGTTTCATTGTCGAGGGTGGTGGTAGGACGACAATAATCACTATCTTGGTAGGATCCGTTAGTATTTCATCTCGACAAACCACATGACCCCGCAAGATTCCAAAAGGAGCACAAAAAATGCACTTAAGGGAAATATGGAACTGTCTACATCATTCAAGCATCATTCTGAGAATCTCAATATGATATTTTACTAGCCCAAATATAGTCCAATAATCAAAGTATACCTCAATAAATTTATGGATGATGTCTTTAAAAGCAACTACAACTATTCTAGAAAAAATAGTAGTAGCATTCTTGAGTCCAAAATGCATTACTGTATACTAGAAACATCCCCATTCCGCCACAAAGGTTGTTTTGTGCTGATATTCCTTTCAATATTTATTTGATGGTAACCAAATAATCCATCAGTAAATTATTATATTTCTTTCCCTTCTATGCTCTCCAATAATTTATCTGTAAATGGGGTCAGAAATGGATCATGCAAGCAGACATCATTCAACTTTCTCAAGTCGACACAGATACAGATTTCACCAGTTTTCTTATCTTGTACTACCATAGGGATAATCCATTCAGATTCTTCAATAGGTTCTACAATTCCCTTGTCTAACATTCTATCTAACTTTGTCTTTCTTTGTACCTTGGATTGAGCCTATATGGTTGTTGTTTGATAGGTTTTGCATCGTGCTTCAAGGTAATCTTCATTTCTCCCAAATCTACAACAATTCCCTTAATTTCTAAAAAATTAGTGGGGAGTAGATCCTGGAACTCATGTAATAGGTTTGTAATCTTTCCTACGGTCTCATCATCCCAGTAGTCTTCAATATTGGAAAATTTCAAATTCTCTAGGGAACCAATGTTTACTTTCGTTGTTTTCAGAGGATTCAAAAACTTGTCACTTGATATACACGACCCTTCCATTGCGCGAGTACCTTCAGACTCGGGGATATTTATGTCATGTGGATCATCACCATTAGGTTAACATGCTACATTGTGGCACTCCATCCAATGTTGACTGTCGCACTGATCTCATGGAAATTTATTGTTAACGTAGGAATATCTTCAAATATCTTAGTTTTGATTACTTGTAGAGCAACATCAATTGAAGGATGATCATCAACAAATTCAAACGTATGCATGAAATTGGTGGCTAACTCTTCCCACTCAGATGTTCCTCCTCACAACTCAACCGACGTATGCCAGTTTCTCGATATCATGTCCAAAGTATGTATAACCAGTGGACCCATTCCTGTCACGACAATGTCTCCCATGTCGCGTAAAAATGCTCAATATGTTCTACAGGATTAGTTAATCCTGTATATTTCTGACAAGTATTATGGATCTTTTCTCTAAATTGGACTTCCAACAATATTCAACATTGAGGCCATTTTGAAATAGTCTTGTTATGTGCAACCCACCATCTTGTGGGTGTAGCCTTCAATGCAAAGTCTAGGGCTAACAAGCGCTGAGGTTCATATACTTTCTCTTCAAAATCTATTAGAAAAAATTATAGGTTAGGGAAACCCTCATAGGTAGGCATATCACATACATCAGTACCTACCCGTCGCAAATAATTTGTAACTTTTGTGCATTTTTGCATCGATACTTCATGGAGTTGGTTTTGCCAATTCTCCAAATCTTCTCCTAAATCAGATGAGAAGGAACTAATTCTTCACCAACTAAGTTTTCCATTAGCTATCAGATTTACAAAATCATCCATCACAGAAGTAATATTGTAGATATTATCTAGATATCTTTCTTGTCCTTCATTATTAACTTGCTCAACATATAATTGGACTTCTAGGGTATCAATAGGTGAAACCACCCTTAGCTCTATATCCTCAAATGCTAATATCCTTCACTTAAAATTGATAATAATTTGATTATTAATGGCCCAATCGATTCGAGAAATGTAGGATATAGATTTGTATTGTCAATAATGTCTATAACTTCAAAATATGCAAAGGTTTGAATTCCTTCTATCTCGAAAGGAACTCGTGTCAGTCGACCAATAGGCAAAACCTTCGACTGATTAGCTAATCTCAATTGAACAAGAGACCATACCAGTCTCGGATTTCCCATGCTTTACCATGCATGTCTGGTGAGAATGTTAACATATAAGCCCAAGTCTAGAATAATATAGTCCATTTCACAATCAACTATCTTGGCATTCATCCTTAGCTCGTGACTAGTTTTCAATATTTTCCCAATGTGGTTAACTCTCTTTTCTGGTTGAGGTTCTTCGACTAAATATAATAGTTATCCTATAGGATATTTATCTTATATTAATGATAGACAAATTTTAAGGAATTATTTCAACTTACTAACCTTTTCTGTCGGTTTCTTTTCAAATAATTGTTCAAGTATTTGCAACATTTCCAATATTGGTCCTTCATTGGGTACAACAACAAAAGTCAACGCTTGAATTCTGTTAATGAACTCCTAGAGATCATCCAAGAATACTTACTTTTCTTTCTGGACATCAAAAGGTATTTTCTTTTGTTGTGTTGGTCGCACTCTTGGTTTTCTGTATGGTGCTTCTTGATCTCCTCCAATCGCAACACCTCCTCTTGTCAAAACATCAATATTAGGATCCCTCGGTTCAGCAAAAATATTATGTATGTTTGGATTAGAATTTTGAGGCGGGTTATGGTTTCTCATGTTTCTATCTTACCACTTAGCAATTAAGCATAAACTTTCTTCAACGTTATGATACAATGCTTTGCAATATGAACATGTTGATGTAGGGTTAGTGCAATATATGGAAAAATGTCCATGTTGTCCAAAAATATAACAAATGATTTGTCCTCTTCCATGACCAAATCCTATTCCTCGTCCTCAAACTCTAAAAGCACCACCTCCCCTAGTTTGAGGGTATTGTTCCTAAGCTCACTCAACTTGCATATGTTCATCATTTTTCATCAAGCACATGTCGATTGTCTTCTCCTGCAACAACTGATACGGCTTGCAATATTTCTCATCGTGTTCCACTGATCATCAGAATTTACAATATAGACTGATTGGTCCACTTACAATTTTCTGTAAATATAAACATTCTTCTGACTGATGTTCTCTGGTCTAGAAAATTCTACACCAGGGCATCCCTTGCATATTTATTGGATTTGGTGCGCCTAATACAAGATAATTCATGAATGTCGGACATGAATCTTTATGATGTCCCTTTGTTCTGCATCGTGTACACCAGATCTCCTCTTGCACTTCTTTTACTTTATTGATACCATGTAGTTTCAATGTGAGGTTGGCAAGCCATGATTGTATCTGCATCATTCTTGCACCAGTTTCTCCGACCAGTGAAGCCTCCAGTTTCATAGCAAGATCAAGATCCTTTCTCTGAGATACAATCTTCTATTGCATCAAAAGAACACATATATGTGGTAGCATCGCCACAATTAACCATCTTTATGTTGGACATCCAACATCCAAAAACTCACCTTAGCCATTAGAGTTTTAAATATTTGGTCGAATTCCCAAACAGATTCAATCGGTAACTTGATCTCTTATAGCTTTTATAATGCATTGTGACTCAGATTTAGGTTTCTTAAACTCATATATCAGTCTCATTTGGATTTGATCTAATTATTTCTAGAGAATCCCTACTAAAACCACATATAATTTCATATACCAGTCAAGCGCACGACCTCTGAGGGTTGTGTTCATCTGAGCTTTCTTCATATCCTCATCTTGGACTTGTCGCATTGTCCATACAACTTCACATAGGAACCAATGCTTCTCAGGGTCCTCTAACCCATTTCGATTAAATATCAACAACTTTATATCATTTCCAACCATTCTATTTACTCTTGGTATTACTAAATTAAAGGTTCTACTAGTGGGACTTCCTTGATTATTATTCCCACTATTACTACTATTCTGATTGGAAAAACCAATGGGATATGTGTTTCTAGATCTTACCTCAGGTCCTGGATATGTACACGAGGTCACGGGTATGCCGTATTAATATTGATATGGATTTGGTACCTCTTCTTCTTCTTCCTTAGATATAAGTCGATATTCTTCTTCTTCATCGAGATGTGGTTCCAATTCGTAGTCCCTTCTTTCGGTCGCACTGCAACTTCCTCTCCTGGTTGTAGTCCTTCTTCTCTTTCTCGACTGAAATATTCTTCCACTTCTCAGGCAACCACCTTCTTGCTCAATCTCTCTATCAATAGGAAACATCTTAGCTTATTCTTGTCCATTCTGCTCATAATATTTCTTGCGACATTACCCCGTTCCCCATGCACAAATATTTATCCGTCGGAGTCCATCCTCAGGATCCCTTTTCACATATCAACATCTTTATTCACAACTTCAAAGATTTCAGATAACGACCTATAGGTCCTTGAAATAATTCTCTTTCCATTTCGATGCACGACTTTATCATGTTGACTGCAATATCTGTGATATATCCCTCAAGAATAATATCAACCCAGAAGGTGACAACCCTAGATATAAGAATACTAACTCTTTTCAACCGCTGGAACGACTGAGGACTCCACTCTGTAGGTTCTCTTCCTTTAAAAAATTTCTTCTGAGTTGCTAGCTTCGACAACCACTCATGCAATACAATAAGAAATTCACTAAACAAAATCTCATGAATGTTTCTGTAAAGGTATCATTCCAACCATTCTATCTAGGTTAGTCACGATCCTTTACTTTCTTTTTATAGGGAAACTTGTGCCTTCTAATTAACCCAATCTTGAATTTTGGGTTTCATTGGGTGCCAAAACATATCCATGTCACAATGATTCATGGTCTCAGCAACATAACCATTTGTTGGCTTACTTCTTTATCAACCAAGATTCAGATCCCTTGTTCATCAACAAAGCCCAAGATATCATCCCGACAGAGCATAACCCCATTGGAAACACCTGCGATTCATATGAGGTCTCACCCGAGATATCTATGGGCACTACCAGAACTAGGTTATTGCAGTTGTGTTAGGGGATTTTCTTATCATAGCACCATCAAGTCACTCGAACAAAACTAGGAAATAGACTTATGTCTTCATACATACATCATCAAAGAATATAACATATTGATTTGATGACATTCATCATAGCATATGGCCTATATTATTAAACATGCAATAATATATCATTTATATCTTTAACATGCTCAATACATTTATTAGATTCACTCACGACAGATATTCATTCAACCATAGACACAATTGTCAAGACACAAAGACACAATGTTTAATGTGGAAACCCATCCGGGAAAAACCACAAAGGTGCTCTTCATATGACATAAGTAATAATTGAATGGCTTTCGTCTGTGCACACAACTTGTAGATTCTTCTTTAGATATTCTTTACAATCAATAACCTCCTCCCCTCTCACGCTCTCTAGTTTTTGGTCTTTATCTCTTTTCTTTCTTTTCTTCTTCTTCATCGTATATGTGTTATCTCTTCTCTTATTTCTTCTATTATGCTATTCTGTCATCCGCACACAAGTTTGATCGACTTTATAGGATTTTACAACTCTTGCTTTATCTGTAAAGTGATTCTCAACTGTCATTCAACAGGTTGTCTTACTAATTTAATCCATACCATTGCATATGAAAATAGGCACTATCGACCCAATTTACAATCATGCTTTATTTCCCAAAAGTAGACTATTAACCTAACTAACTATTTACCAAAAATAGGTCAAACTCCTCGTGTCGACCTGATTTCTTCCTCTTTTGTCATGGCTTCTTCTGTCGTGGTATTTGCTTGTCTTGCGACCAGAATATTCATCTTTCAGAGTAAGAATCTGGTTATATTTTTTCGTCTTTTCCTAGGGCCAACACTCAAGTTAGTTTGAACTGAAATCCAACTAGAAGAGTGTGAAGGGTTGAGTTCCCTAGGAAGCATGGGGTGGTAAGAGTAGTAGCATATCTCATTTGAGTATTTTTTAGTGTGTGGCTTATGCACATGTACCTGAATATATGAGGAGAAAGTAGGATGACAAGAGTGAGAAGTGTATTCTTGTCAGATACAATGAAGAGTCTAAGGAATATAGACTCTATAATCCCAACACCAAGAAATACATTGTCAATAGAGATGTTATGTTTAAGGAAGAGGAAGCTTGGGATGGAAGCATAGATAAATAAATTGCAGAGAGTGCCGTTATACCTCATGAGAAAGCCGAACTAGGTGTATAGTTGATTCCAAATATGCCTACACTAGCAAAAAGAACTTCTATAAGACAATCATCATCAGTCAACCCATCACAGTATAGAATGCCCAGGACTCAAGAGCGTGGTGAACCATAAAGTATTGGTAGACATGAACAAGGAACAAGATCATACGTATGTAATGAATCAAATCGTACATTAGCTTCATTGAGAAACATAGTTAGATGTCAAAATCCTAGAAGTTTAAGAGAATTGTATGATCAAAATGAAGAAGTAGATCAAGTTTCAAATTTTGCATTGATTGCATGTGATCCTTAACTTTTGATGATGTTGTTAATGAAGAAGTTTGGGTAAAAGCTATGGATGAGGAGATTGAAGTCATATAAATAAATAATACTTGGGATCTTGTAGATTCACCATGATCATAAAATTGTATTGGTGTTAAATGGATTTACAAGACCAAGTTGAAAGTTGATGGTGAAGTTGAGAAACATAAGGAAAGACTCGTAGCTCATGAGTTTAATTAACAACTCGGTGTTGATTATAATGATACTTTTGCACCTATATCCAGGCTTGACACAGTAAGGATAATGTTAGTCATTGATTCTTAAAATAAATGGAGTGTGTATCACATGGATGTTAAGTCTGCATTTTTAAATGTCTATCTTGAAGAAGAGGTTTATGAGAGATAACCTCCTGGATATGAAAGTGATGGACATGAATACAAGGTCTACAGGTTAATGAAAGCATTATATGGATTGAAACAAGCACCCAAAGTTTGGTACAATAGGATCGATGAATGTATGAAGAGGAAATGATTCGGTATAAGTCTAAGTGACCCAACCTTGTATAAAAAGGTAAACTAGGAAGGTAAAGTGTTGATAGTCTGCTTATATGTTGATGATTTGATTTTCATTGGAGATCTCTCAATAAATGATTTTAAATGGCCATGAAAATAGAGTTTGGGAGGACTAATTTAGGAATGATGAAATATTTTCTTGGTACTGAAGTAACTCAATCTGAAGATGGCATTTTTGTCATTTAATCTAAGTATGCAAATGATATATTGAGCATATTTAAGATGGTAAACTATAAGCCCGGTGTAACTCCAATTGTACCTAGCACAAAACTTAGTAAGAAGGATTAATGGGAAAATGTTGATCCAATAATGTATAAGAGATTGGTTGGAAGTCTCATGTATTTGATTGCAACAAGGCTTGATATTGTGTTTGTAGTTAGCTTAATTTTAAGATTTATGGAGTCTCCGAAGAGCACCCATTGGTAAGCTAGAAAGAGAATCTTGAGATACATTAGTGGAATAACAAATTTTGGTATCATATATACATCAAGTTTAGATTTTAAGTTGATTGGGTATATTGATAGTGATTTTGCAGGTTATGTTGATGATAGAAAAAGCACATCAGGATACGTGTTCAGTCTTGGATCAGGAGCAGTAGCATGGGATTCAAAGAAGTTGACCATTGTGACTTTATCCTCCATCAAAGCAAAGTACGTTGCAATAACAACATCAATAATACAATTGGATGTCAAACTATATGGATGAGAATAACTCTTTTTGAGTTGCAACATGAATAAGAAGAACAGACTTAGATTTTTTGTGACAATAAATCAAATACAGCGTTATCAAAAAATAATGTCTTTCATAAAAGAAGTAATAATATTGTTACATGGTATCATTTTATTTGAGAACTGATAAATAAGGATGAAATTATTGTTGAGTTTTGCAAATCAACAGATCGGTTTGCATACTTGTTTACAAAACCCTTGGGAAAAGAGTTGTTTGAATTTCACAAAGAAAATATAGGAGTTTGTATGGTGTAACAACACTCTTCTAAATGAATAAATTTCTCTCATTTGAAGCAACAGACTGGAGCACGAGGAGCACAGAGTGAGGAGCATGAGGAGCACAGCGTGAGGAGCATGCTAGGGTTAGGAGCATTCAGGAGCGCAGCTTCTCGGCCATGGCTGCCCCTGGGGGTGGGGATGCGGACCCTCCCCCTCCGATCTCTGATGAGGATGCTTTCAGGAGGCTGATAGCCATTGGAGGAAAGCGCAAAGCCTCCCTTTCAGTCCCTAAATTCATTAAAAATCTTGAAGAAATACCAGAAATCGCTTTGCCGGAGACATAGTCAGTAAAAATAGCCCTTGCTCTCTCCGAGAGAGGTTTGGTCGGCCAGTTCATGGGATTATGGCCCTCAGCAAAAACAACAGATGATTGGATCCAAAGAAACTGGAAGCCCCATCTCAAAAAAGGAGTCACCTGTTACCCATTAAGCAGTGGCTTCTTCCTATTTGAGTTTATAAACAAGGAAGACAAAGATCTCATATTTAGAAATGGGACATATTTTATGGGTACCCAGGGGCTGTACCTGAATCGCTGGACCCCAGATTTCGACCCCACAGTGGAATTGCCTAAGGAGCTGCCTATGTGGGTCAGGTTTCCCAATCTGTCGGTCCATTGCTGGAATTATGAAGCTCTCCAAAAGATAGGGAATGGAATAGGTAAATTCGTTGATAGAGCAGACAATAAATCCATTTACAACTGTGCCAGAATATGTGTGGAAGTTGACCTGGAGGCAGGTCTCTCGGAAGCCGTGAAGATATCTCTCAGATCCTGGTCCCATTACCAGAAATTTGACTATGAGCACTTACCCTTCAAATGCAGAACCTGTCAAGAGCATGGGCATTTTCAGAGAAACTGCCCAAAGAACCAAATAGCTGAAAAGGAAGATGCTGAAGGATGGAAAAAGGTTAAGAAAACCAAAGCAGGTCCAAAAAAGTATGTGCAGGTGAACCACCCATCAACCTCAAACCCAATCCCTCCCCAGGAGCCAATAAAAGAAGCTACAGGTCAATCAAAGGAATTTGGCAAAGACCCCATCGATATAGCCTCTCAATACCCGGTCCCCTCAGGAAGTCCAAGACCTGTCAATGGAACGCATCAAGCAGAAGACCCTTCGAAATCAGATGAGGAACACATCTCTCTGGGCACTGAAACTGGAGCGGATTCATATGGGGGGGCTACAGAGACCAGCAACTCAGTTGGAACCCCTGAGAAGGTCCCAAGAGGAAGGAAGCCAGAGAGGAAAAAAAGAGAGGAGAAATCTTATAGGGATGTAACAGCAGGGCTTCAGCAAACCATTCCGGATATGATTGAAACCAGATCCAGAAAAAAAGGTAAGACTTCGAAAGGAGCCACACCCCCCCCCTCCGGTTCCTAAATGCAATACGTCTCCTGGAACTACAGAGGGCTGGGAAGTAAATCCAAAGAAGAAGCAGTCAAAGATCTAGTAAGAATGTCTTCCCCAGATGTACTTCTGATCCAGGAGATGAAAATGGAGGAGCCTGAGACCATTCAGGCTAGCAAAAATTTTTGGAAGAAAGGAGAAGGCATAGCTGTAAGCGCTAGGGGAGCTTCAGGAGGGATAGCCACCTTCTGGAATTCCTCTCCGCTCACTCTCCTTGATGAATACAGAACCACTCACTGGCTGTTCACGAAATTGTTGCACAAAGAATCGGGACATATGGTAAGCCTGGTTAATATCTATGCCCCGGTCCTTCTTGGGGAAAAAAAAGAATGCTGGGAAACGCTGAATTCTTTCCTAGCATCTAATAATCATGAAAATCTTGTACTTGCCAGTGATATGAATGTCACTCTCGCCCTTTGGGAAAAGAAAGGAGGCTCTCCTGTAAGAGATTCGACAAGGGAATGGGTTGAAGACATCATGCTGGACTGGGATCTGGATGATATCAAACCCACCTCCGGCAAATTCACCCGGTCCAATAAAAGAGTGGGACCAGGGCACATCTCAGTGCGGCTGGACCGATTCCTAGTTCATTCTTATTTCCTCATGCTGGGCCTCTTCGCTTCCTCTGAAATTCTCCAAGCATGCACATCAGACCATAAGCCTATCTCTCTCACTCTGTCCACAGGTGAAAAGATGGGCCTGATCACATTCTGATTTAGCCCCCTTTGGGTCTCAATGGAGGGATTCCACGATTTGGTCTCAGCATCCTGGCAAAAGAATGTTTCGGGCTCTCCTTTCTTCATTTGGGAAGAAAAGCTGAGAAGGCTCAAAGCTGAACTTAAAAATTGGGAAAAGACTCTGCCTTCCCCCATCCTGGAAAGGAAAAAATCTCAAAGGGTGTTAGAAAAACATCAGCTTCAAATGGAGGCTGCATCGGCCACGTTGGATTTGCTGAACGCTGAGATCGATTTGCAAAAGGATCTTCACAAAGCTCTGAGAAGAGAGGAAGAATACTGGAGAATTAAATCTCGTAGTACCTGGCTCCAAGCAGGCGATAAGAACACATCTTTCTTCCACAAACAAGTTGAGTGCCGAAAGAACCACAATACTATCAGACAGATCCATTTCCAGGGGCAAACCTTCAATAAAATGGATGAAATAAAGCAGGCAGCACACTTGCACTTTAAAAATCTATACACTGAAGAGAACGCGATTCCTCCAAGGCAAGATCACTATCCGCTCTCAGCGGTCCCCACGCTGGTTAATGAAGAAGATAACAGGATGATGACGGCTCCTATAACTTCTGAAGAGATCAACAAAGCTATTCATGGGATGAATCCTGAAAAAGCTCCCAGGCCTGACGGATTCACGGCCAAATTCTTCATAGCCTGCTGGGACATTATCCAAAAAGACCTGGTCAAAATGGTGAGAAAATCTCAGAATTGCAATAAAATAGGTGGGAGCACCAACTCCTCCTTTCTAGCTCTAATTCCCAAAGAGAAAGGGGCTCAAAACTTCGCCAGATTCTGGCCCATTTCGCTCTGCAATACTGGATACAAAATCATCACTAAAGTCATAGCAAACATAATCAAAAAAATTCTTCCCAAGATCATTTCGAAGAACCAGGGAGGCTTCATTCAGGGTAGACATATTCAAGACAACATTATCCTAGTGCAAGAAGCAATTCACTTGAGCTGCCAAAGAAAGGAGAAAGGTATGATAGTCAAACTGGATCTTGCTAATGCTTTTGATAGAGTCCGGCTAAACTTTATTTTTGCTGTGATGCACAAGATGGGGTTTCATCCTTAGTTGATTAGTTGGATCAAAGCTTGCATTTCAGGGCCCTAGATCACCCCTCTGGTTAATGGAATGCCTGCAGACTTCTTCCAAGCCACTAGGGGGATTAGACAGGGCTTCCCCTTATCCCCTTTGCTCTACGCCCTTCAAGCTTCGGTTCTTAGTTTCCAACTAGACAAGAGTCTTCAGCAGAGATCGCTGATAGGTCTTGTGATCTCTCCGAGAGCTAAGAGAATTAATCACTCTCAGTTCGCCGATGACACCCTCCTCTTGGGCCATGCCTTTCTCTCCACAGCGAGAGCTTTCAAGAGGGAGATGGATGCTTATAAAGAAATTTCTGGCAGTGAAATCAGCCTGAGGAAAAGCAAAATATACGGCTGGAACTGCCCTCCTATTGAAATGCTTGACATTTCCAGGGTTCTAGAAATGGATGGAACCACCACATGGGACTCCATCAAATATCTCGGAATCCTGCTTGTTAAAACAGCATCAAGAAACAACCTTTGGATACCAATGATGGACAAGCTTAAGGCCAGGATCATGGCCTGGGGAACCAACTGGCTAAACAAAGCGGGGAAGCTTATCCTCATAAACTCTGTTCTTACTGCCATGCCTATCTACCAAGCATCCATCCTCCTAGCCCCGAAAGGAATTGTGAAAGACATTGATAGACTCTTGAGAAAATTTCTCTGGGAAGGGGGAAGAAGCGAAGGCAGGAAAATGCACCTTATCAGTTGGGATAAGGTCAAAGATCCAAAGATGGAAGGAGGGCTGCAAATCAGAGATGTGGCCATGCATAATGTGGCCTTGGGAGGAAAGATTCTCTGGAAAATGATAAGTGGAAAAACCACCTAGATCTCCAAAGCTCTTCGGACCAAATACTTCTTCGGTCATAAGGAAAGATGCCTGGAACGACCCCCCCGTACGAGGAAAGGATCCCCCATCCTGTCTCTTTGCATGAAAGCCATTAACCTGATATCCTCCAATCTCACCTGGATTCCGGGGAATGGGAAAAAAATCAAGTTCTGGGATGACTCTCTTTTAGGATAGCCCTCTCTTCAGAACCGGGAGGGGATGGCCAACATTAAAAATTGGCTTCACTTCGTAAGTAAAACCACCATTTGGGACCTTTCAGTTTGGAATACTGATGATACTTGGAAGAAATGGGACCTGGGGGCTTTCCCTCAAAACTTGGAAAATGAAGCGCGGTCCCTTTTCGAAGCTCTTCAAGGTTTCACCCCACTTTCGGCCAAAAAGAAGGATAAACTTGGCTGGGACTCCTCGATCGGTCACTATTCAACGACTGCTGGTTACTCAACATTGCTAGCTATCCCTTGGGCAGCCCCTGACCCCTATGTCTAGAGAAACCTTTGGAATCACCCCTCCCTTCCCAAAATAGATATTTTCTGTTGGTCTCTTCTGCACGATAGCATCCTTACCTGGGATAATTTTAAAAAAAGAGGATGGGAAGGGCCTTCAAGATGCCCTTTATGTGTCTGCCACGAGGAATCCTCTGACCATCTTTTCCTTAATTGCACCTTTGCTTTAGAGCTCTGGACTGTCATTCTTGGGCAGCTGAACTTGGCCTGTCACGTCCCCGGTTTCGACCCCGTTTAAATGATGTATGTATACCTAGCGTGGAGCTCAAGGCCAAGGCCCCGCTAGCATATATTCGTATTTTATTTAAAATGGCAAAGCATAGGACCTGATGTCACCCATGTGCTATTTATCCATGGAACATTGTAAAAATGATGTAAATAAACATCAAGCAATAAAATACCAAAACTGACTATGGAGGCAACGAATGAGAAGGGGCCATGTGTATCCACTAGGGAGTGGTGAAGGGGTTGTGGGATTGAACCATAAGCTGCCATATGTCATTATGATAACCCATTTGACTTTCCTTGTTGACATTTAACTCTGTTGTAAGGAAGTGGTTGAGGAAAAACAATCCATGGCTTTAATGGAGCATGGGCAGCCTAGAAATTCGTATGGCAGAGTATGGGCTCTGTTTTCTTGTACCACAAGTCACTCTACCTCTTGGGGATTGCTTCTTCCTCATCCCCATTCCATTTTGGAGGGACCAAGCATCATTTCCATCCAAAAAACGAGTTCCCAGCAGGGTGTAAAACCAGAAATCGCGACTGTGCAAAAACCCACGTTTTGAAGAGCCAAAAATGCCCAGATTTGGTATTGGACAGTAAAATCCAATGGGGAATCCATAGGTATGAACCTTGGGGAGAATTTGGGAGCATTAGCTACCCCGAATTCCATGGGAAAACCCAGTTTTTGCAGCCCAGAAAATCAGTGACGGATTTCAGTTATTCGTTGATAGAATGGTGAGAAATCCAAGTGTGGATGTTGGAACAGAGGTTGTGTTTGCTTGATAAACCCAACTTGGTGTTGGCTTAGCATGACCATTTGAGTGAACCCATGGCTGTGAGTGAGCCCATCTAGTTCCTCCTTAGTGGATACACAGCCCAGCTCGGGGGTGATCTCTCAGTTGAAAGAATAGAGGCTGGACAGAGATCTATGGTTGGGTGGAACGTTGCTCTCACATAGCCAGTTGTTGGACAGCTTCATCCCAAAGATAAGTATTCTCTGTGGTTTGAATGATGTTATCTGTGGTTTCCTATGTGCGTTAAATTACTCATGTTACTAGGATGAAATGATTATCTTAAGTTAGTCGGTATGATGCTTGTGCATAGCCTGAGAATGGAATTAATTAAGCTGTGTATGATGAACAATTAAATTTATGCATGTTACACTGTCATGCATTCTGTTTAGCATTCAGCATTGTATTTTAAGCCTGTATATGTTCATGGACGGTTAGCCCGGTCTTATGAAGCTGGTAGTCGCGTCCTTTATGCCGATCAGAGGCATGGGGACGTGACAATATGGTATCAGAGCTTAAGGTTCAACACCACGGCTGTTGGGCCCTTCACAGATATATAAATCATTGTGTGTACATGTATTTTGTATTTGGAGTTAAAATGCATTAAAGAAACCTGAAGATCGTACGGCTTCTATTTGTTAGAATGGGAAATCATTTCCATGATTGTTTTGGGGGCTTTTGCAAAGTTGCTTGCATTGATTCCATTCTATGAAATTGAGGAAGGAGGGAGAAAATTCCTTTTTAGCTTGAATGCTTGCTTTAATTTGTCCCAAATGCCGTAGCATTCAGTTTTGTAATTGTCTATTTGTCTCCATGGAGGAGAGAAAGGAGACGCAACCTCTGCCATCTTATATTGTTTTGTTGTTTCATGCTTAACATGAAGAGGTGCAATTTTTTTTCTTGAAATACTATATTTGTTGCAAATATGATTTTGTGTGTTGTGCATAGAGCATGTTGTTGTGTATTGGTTGCTGTTGTTGTTAATTGCTATGCATATGAGATAACGCATCATGTGCGTGCGGCCTTGATTAATTATGACTCCTTGTCCCTTGGATGTCCATGATGTTTTGAATGCATGAAATTGAAGGTTGAGCATGGCTGGAAATGAGTTTCCGTGTGTTAATTTCATGATTGAAAGCCTGAACAGTTGGTTGTTACGGCCCCATGTCTTAGTGATGATTGTTAATTACAATGAACCAACATTTATGTGGTCGATTGATGGTTTTCGGAAGTGAGGAAAGCTTGTGAATTATGCCCTTATTCTCATGAGTTTTCCTTGCCCATGCTTGTTGGATGCTTGCAGATTAATTGTGAATCCATTGGTTGGATTGTTGAATGTGAAATGAAAAAAAGAAATCACTTATTAAGAGATGCAAGTTCTTTCCATTCTCTTACTATTTTTTATGCAAGTTTTTATGCAAGTTTGATCTGTAGTAACTCACCTCTGTAAAGAATGAAGGGCACATTTCAGAAAATTTCTGTCTGTCTGTGAAAATTTCGGTCTAAGTGTGAGCAGTCGGACCACAGGAGGAAGTGGAATTCCACCGTTGCGGATGAGCTGGAGAAGTTGACTTTCGCCGTTGCGGAGGGACTGACAAAGTCGACGTCCGCCGTTGCGGACGAGTGGGTGAAGTTTCCCGTCCGACCGTTGCGGACGAGTTCACAGAGATAACCTCCGACGTTGCGGGTGGCGGAGTGATCTCGCGCCCGATTCAAGAACCGTCCGATCGCCGACGCCGCGGAGAGTTTGAAGATCCATCCGATCGCTGACGCCGCAGAAGAATTTCGAAAATCCGGCTAAGTATGGAACGGTCGGGCCGTTGAAGGAAGTGAACTTCCGTCGTTGCGGAAGACTTCGAAAAGTAAAACGTCCACCGTTGCGGATGGCGGATCAATCCCGCATCCGATCCAAGAGTCATCCGATCGCCGATGCCAAAGGGAGATCGAAAATTTGGCTAAGTGTCGGAACGATCGGAAGAGAGAATGGTCCGACGCCCGATGTTTTGAGATTCACCCGACGCCCGATGTGGAAAGTTCGTCCAAGGAAGAGCGGACGTCGGAAGGATTGAAGCTCCAAGGAGCCGCCGTTGCGGAGGTGGAAAGCATTTGCCGACCGATAAAAAAAAAAGACTGCTGACACTGCAAGGGAAAGTGTGCCGATCGGAAGAGGGAAAGGAAAGAGCATCCGCCGTTGCGGAAGGCTGAGAGTTCCCGGGGAGCCGATTCAGCGGAAGACAGAACGGTCAGGGAGCCGGTTCGGCAGAGGAAGGAATGGGAAAGGAGCCGATGTTGCGGCTGGGAGATCGAAGTGGGAGCCGACGTTGCGGCTGGGAGATTGGTTGGAGAGCCGATACGGCGGAAGGAACAATGGTTCCAGAAGCCGATTTCAACTGTTTCTCAGTGAAATTTTGAGTTGTTTTCAGAGAATTTTCAGGGGCTGAAAATGAGAAAAGAGACAACGATCTAATGCGCCAGATTGCAAGCCCCCTTGACCCCCGTCGTCCCCCTAAGACAGTCGTTCTTGTGGAAAGAAGATTTTATGTTTGGGGCCATATAGTAGAACCCAGAATTCATAAAAGATGAATGATGCAATGGAAGTGTGGTGGCTGAAGTTAAAATTCTCGGCCAAAATGCAGCTGTGGGTAAAATGCAAAGGTTTGCTGAAAGTCTTCATTCTTAGAAGGGGTGTGGTTTTCACATCCGAGGTCGGAATGACGCATGTGAATAGGCGTTGGAAAGCTTATCCAACAAGGAACGAGGATAAGTGACTAGAATCTAAGCATGGAGCAGCAAAGTGCTAATGATGACCGCTGTTATCAAGTGGACAAAGCTGGATAGTTGCATGCCCAGGGGCAGCAAGGACTATGAAGTCAACCAGCTGCTATGTGGAAAAGGAATTCCATGAGAAGATGAGGGATTTGAAAGGGAAGTTTTCATTAGACCCTATCTTGCTGATTATAACTTCATTTCTTGAGTTTATGCTTGAAATGCATGAGGATATGCATTGCATGCATAGGATATTGCATGTTGGTAAGAATATTGGAAATTATATATTTATGATGAACCACTGATGATAATCATTGTTTTGATGTTGGCATTAATGGAAATACCAATGATGACATGGACCCGGGTGAATATGTTGCGGATGCTGGAAGATGAGACCAGCAACCCTATGGAGAAGGGATAAGGCAACAAGTCCATGACAATAGTTGGTGAGCAAATTCTGTAATCTCCTGCAGGACCAACCAAATTGGTCATGTCAAGGGTGTAAGTAAGACCCATGCAGGTAAGAGTTGTTTATGACAGATTCCATGGATTGGTCCAGGTAAGAGACCTCATACCATGTGAATATTGGAATGTAGAAAGGTGTCATACCTATACATGCTAATGATATTGATTATAGTAATGCATCCTATATGAGGTAGTCATGGTTAGGCCATGGTATGGTTGAATGCATAGTATTCCTGACTCAATGCAAGATAGCATAGATGGATAGGCATTGGAAATATTTTATGAACCTTGTTGTTATGCATTGAATGTATGCATATGAAGGGTGTGAGTGACTGATTGCCTAAGTAAAGGTGCAAATGTTGTGATGCATTGCATGAATGCATTGAGATGAATGCATGTGATATTATGGAGAACTAATGACTGAAATGATGAACTGATGACAATTCAGGAACCATTTCAGAGGTTGCTATGAATGTAGGATAGTCATGATCAAGTGACTGCCAGAAATGCTCTATTGAAGAGCAAGGTGGTATGAATGATACGCTTGTGGAGTAAGGAGTATCTAACCACTTCATTTAATTGCATGAATGCTGTGACTATACCTTGCCATGTTAGTAGGATAATGATTGCATGAAGTTAATGAGCTTTGAGAACACTGAAGTGACTAACCTTTGAAGTATTTGAATTTTATAAATTCTGAAAATGCTTCAGTGATGGTTGTAGCAATGAGATAGTATATGCATCCATACTTACCAAATGTTTGGTTGATGGAAGCTCGTGTTTCAGGTAGATTATTTTGAGAATGGCATTGAGAGGTAGATTATTTTAAGAATGGCATTGAGAGGTAAGATCCTGACCAATGCCTGAATCTACCATATTATATGCATAATAGGTTGTTAGGATTCGAATTGTGAATTTCGGATTTGAGAAATTGCTGACAACCACTAGCCATTGTTGGCTCGCATAAGCTTGTGTTTGGTTGTTTGAAGCTTATATTTCAGGTAGATTATTCCGAGAACGGCATTGAGAGGTAAGACCCTGACCAATGCTGGAATCTACCATGTAAAAGAGCTTGTTAGATTTTGCGTTATGGATTTCAAATTTAAGAAAATGCTGACCACTTATAGTCACCATTGGCTTGCACAAGATTGTGTTTGGTTGGTTGAAATTCATGTTTCAGGTAGATTCTTTCAAACATGACAGTGAGAGGTAAGTCCCTGACCACTGCCAAAATCTACCATTTATGAGAAGAAGTCTCATGGTTGTGAAAATTAGTTGGTACGGGTTGTTAAATTGGAACTGTGGATTTCGGATTTAAGAGGTACTAACGACTACTAACCATTGTGGCTTGTGTGAGATTGTGTTAGGAGGGACACATGGTAAGTGGGTATTCATGTTATGATAGTAAGCATAAAATTATAATGGGCATAGTAATGCTGCTTACAAGAG
>LPNX010761680.1:43370-129352 GCA_001517045.1 Pseudotsuga menziesii
ACAGGCCAAAGGTAAAGGTAAATTGTTGATATAAGTGTATGTTGATATAAGTGTATGTGTCATTGTTGACATAAGTGTATGATGGGCTGTGATATGCCTAAGGATCCATAGTAGATCCTAGACCTGGAAATGGTCATGATAAAGTTCCAAGCCCAGTCGACATGGTTATGTACTGGCTGGAAATTAATTATTTGATGTTGTGGAGTAGCCGACGTGCTGGCCTAACATCTGAGTCCATAGGAGATCCCAAGGCTTGCAAAGCGAAGCAGGATCCTGTGGACGAACGAGGAAACGCACAATACAGATAAGTATTGGATTACTTTGCTTATGAATATACATGTGTATATGATTTGGTTATGATGTTTTAAGCTCTTGTTCTAGAGATGAAAACTAATGAGGATAAACTAAACATGTGAATTTATTCAATGTTTGGATATAGGTATCGCTGGAGGCGAAGACTATGAGAGCATCCTAGAGGTGCATGTGGACATGTGATTGTCCTGGAAAGCTCGGAATGAGTGGTAATGAAGAAGGTGCTAGTAGGACGAGGGAGTCCTAGCAGCCGAGACAAACCATGAGGAGAGACTCCATGGTTTAGAGGTCTGGAATAGACCAAAGACACTAAGTGTCATGACCAAGAAGGATTGGTCCAGCATTCACGGGGAAGTGAAAGAGGCCGAGAGCATGAAAAGCCACAGTAATGGTGTGGGTTCCAGGATGGAACAAAACATAGAGGGGAAAAACTCTTACTGCTCTCTCTTGCCTTTTGATTATATATATATATATTTATGTTTATGCATTGTGAAAACAAAGGATTGTTGAATGCATGTATGATTGAAATGGAATGTGTATATTTGTTTAAAAGTAAATTATGAATGCTGGAATAGTTAATTCCCTGCCTAGGAATGGACATGAATGAGCTCATGTGCCTGTTGGGGAAAGGCATGAAAAATATGAAAGTTTCCTTAATGGAACTTGGACTGTCATGCCAATTGGGTAATTAACTAACTGATTGTGATATCTATATTATGCTTGGTCTGATAGACTTTCAATGGTGCATTCCACAGGTGAGAAAAGTGAAAACAGGTGGTGCACGTTGATCATGGCAGCAGATCAAAATTTTTTGGACTTGGCTGGAAGTCTCCTTCAAGTGATTGCCAAGACCCAAGAGAATCTTGGGGAGATGCTCAGGATACAGAAAAGGCAGAGTGAAATGAACCACCAGATTTTGCAAGACTCTATTGGTTTGCAAAGGGAGGTGAAAAGCCTTCTGGGAGCAATCGGCAAAGGAAAGGAAGGTGGATCCGCAGTGGTACATTTGTCCAAGCGACCCGATAAGAAACGGTCCAGGCATGAAGACTCAAAGGAAATTGAGCAGGTAAAGATGAGGCAGCCAGTGAGATGCTGGAGATGCGGAGGACATCATTTACGCCGGGACTGTCCGATGAGGGAACATGAGGAAGGCAATAGCCGCAAAGTTCCTAGAATTCGGGATCAACTAGAAGCTGAGAACCAGCAGGAGAAGTCCATGGGAGCCGAGGGGCTTGGTCTTGAACGTTCAGAGTAAATGATTGAATGTGGGACAGATCTGCAATTTTGTAATTTTGATGTGCAATTGTCTATGTATTGTACATATGTAATGGAACACCGAGGACGATGTTATTCCAAGGGGGAGGGGAATGTCACGTCCCCGGTTTCGACCCCGTTTAAATGATGTATGTATACCTAGCGTGGAGCTCAAGGCCAAGGCCCCACTAGCATATATTCGTATTTTATTTAAAATGGCAAAGCATAGGACCTGATGTCACCCATGTGCTATTTAGCCATGGAACATTGTAAAAATGATGTAAATAAACATCAAGCAATAAAATACCAAAACTGACTATGGAGGCAACGAATGAGAAGGGGCCATGTGTATCCACTAGGGAGTGGTGAAGGGGTTATGGGATTGAACCATAAGCTGCCATATGTCATTGTGATAACCCATTTTGACTTTCCTTGTTGACATTTAACTCTGTTGTAAGGAAGTGGTTAAAGAAAACAATCCATGGCTTTAATGGAGCATGGGCAGCCCAGAAATTCGTATGGCAGAGTATGGGCTCCGTTTTCTTGTACCACAAGTCACTCTACCTCTTGGGGATTGCTTCTTCCTCATCCCCATTCCATTGTGGGAGGACCCAGCATCATTTTTTATCCAAAAAAACGAGTTCCCAGTAGGGTGAAAAACCAGAAATCGCAACTGTGCAAAAACCCACGTTTTGAAGAGCCAAAAATGCCCAGATTTGGTATTGGATAGTAAAATCCAATGGGGAATCCATAGGTATGAACCTTGGGGAGAATTTGGGAGAATTAGCTACCCCGAATTCCATGGGAAAACCCAGTTTTTGCAGCCCAGAAAATCAGTGACGGATTTCAGTTATTCGTTGACAGAATGGTGAGAAATCCAAGTGTGGATGTTGGAACAGAGGTTGTGTTTGCTTGATAAACCCAACTTGGTGTTGGCTTAGCATGACCATTTGAGTGAACCCATGGCTGTGAGTGAGCCCATCTAGTTCCTCCTTAGTGGATACACAGCCCAGCTCGGGGGTGATCTCTCAGCTGAAAGAATAGAGGCTGGACAGAGATCTATGGTTGGGTGGAACGTTGCTCTCACATAGCCAGTTGTTGGACAGCTTCATCCCAAAGATAAGTATTCTCTGTGGTTTGAATGATGTTATCTGTGGTTTCCTATGTGCGTTAAATTACTCATGTTACTAGGATGAAATGATTATCTTAAGTTAGTCGGTATGATGCTTGTGCATAGCCTGAGAATGGAATTGATTAAGCTGTGTATGATGAACAATTAAATTTATGCATGTTACACTGTCATGCATTCTTTCTCAGCATTCTGTTTAGCATTCAGCATTGTATTTTAAGCCTGTATATGTTCATGGACGGTTAGCCCGGTCTTATGAAGCTGGCAGTCGCGTCCTTTATGCCGATCAGAGGCATGGGGACGTGACATGGCCCTTCCCCCTGCTCTTTCTACGATGTTTACATATTGGCTTGAGGCAGCCCCTTTCTCCTTCACCAAGCTGAAGCTCTTAAAACAGTGTTGGATGTGGGTTCCAAAAATCCTTTACTGGAAGCTGTGGCTGGAAAGAAACAACAGGATTTTTAGGGACACAGCAAGGTCTCCACACCAAGTAGCTCTCAAGGTGAAAGCACTCCTGGGAGATCTGGCAGCTTCAAAATCCAACATCAACAATGAAGTAATTGCTGACAAAGATGATTACAGCTGGTTTCATAATCTTGACTCTTCCCTTCTTACCAGAATCAAGAAAACTACTAAGCAACATACTCCCTGGGAAATAAGGCTGGAAGAGCTAGAGTTCATAAAGTGGATATCCTCGCTGGAAAAGCATGCGCTGCATGTGGATGGGGCCTCGAAAGGGAATCCCAGAAATTCGGGAAGTGGAGGTGTCTTACTTGACAGCTCAGGGAAAATTGTTCTCAATTTTTCTTGGGGGCTGAGCCAGAATACCAACAACATTGCAGAAATTTTAGCCCTCTGGCAGGGTCTGTCTAGGCTAGAAGGCTCTCCATCAAGAACTTGATTGTCATTGGGGATTCCAACATCATTATACAAGCGTTAAACCTGAAAAAGGCCCCTAAAAATATGGTTCTGGCCCATTACTTTCGGAAATTTTTAAATCATCTTAAATACTTTGATGAAATTAAGTTTTATCACGTCCTCAGAACCTTCAATCAAGGGGAAAACCATGAATCCAACATTGGTACCTCCCTAAACAGGGGATCTCTCCTCATCAACGATATTGAGCATCATGATCCAATTCCTTAGCTCGATGGCTGATGGGATAGAAAGGATCACCATTTGTCCAGTTAATTCTAAAAGGAAGGATGTCTTTATGATCTCTGGTATATTTGAGGTTTTGTAGAGTGGCGTCCTCTTATTAAAGCCAAAAAATTGACTGAAACTCCATCTATAAAGTGTTCAAATCATACAGGCCGTCTCATGACTCTAATTATCAGTATTGAAGCTGCAAATTGGCTCCAATTGCAGTCCACCAGGGAGGAAAGAACCCAGCTCAAGCATGATGAAGAATATGTAGAGTATCTTCAACGCAGCAGAAGGGGAAGGCAGCACGATCCTGTATTAAGACGCTTCAGTAAGCAGTGTGCCCACAGATCCTCGATTGGCAGAGAAGGAAGCGCTAGCATAGATCTGGATGAAGATCACGATCTGGAAGAAGATCACGATGTGGAATAAGCCTGAAAGAAGTTCACGACCTGGAAGAAGATCAGGATCAAATCGAGACTAGAATGGACTGATCCAGCATGTTGTTCCAGTTTATATTCTGTTTGTAGAATTATGAAATCTCTGTCTATGCTTAGTTAAATTCAGGAATTTGCAAAGGGAGCTTCTAGTCTAGAATGGACTGATCCAGCATGCTGTTCCAGTTTATATTATGTTTGCAGCATTATGAAATCTCTGTCTATGCTTAGTTAAATACAAGAATTTTGCAAAGGGAGCGTCAAGACTAGAATGGACTGATACAGCATGCTGTTCCAGTTTATATTCTGTTTGCAGCATTATGAAATCTATATCTTTGCTTAGTTAAATACAGGAATTTTGCAAAGGGAGTGACTAGCTCCGTACTACTGGGTAATTGTTGTAGTTGGACCTGGAAATGTTGCTGTAAGGCCTCTGGCAGCCGTTTAGCCAGTTTTTAATACTAAAAGTCCCATAACCGTTATTGTAAAAAAAAAACAACACTCTTCTAAATATTGTTACTTGTTACAGTAATAACAATATTTTTATATTCTTAACAGGAGTAGCAATATTTTGTTTTTGGGTGAAATAATTAAGGAGGGGAATGTTGGAAATTAATTACTTCATCGCTTGCAATATTGGCTGTCGGTATTTTTGAAAAGACTCTACCGCCACATCGCCTTAACCATTTAATTTTTGAAAAAGAATATACTTGTTTCATCCCATCAAATCTCAAAAGGAGAAACATATTTTATCGTATTGTTGAAGGCGAAGTACCATTTCTTTTTCAGCTTACTAAAAGGGCAGAGTATATATTATAATTTGAGGAATCAATTTTGTGTATATACAGTGAAAGGTCAATCTAATTAATAAGACCGAATGAACACACAATATATATACCTATGTAATTGTGAATTTATATATGGGATCGAAATATCGCGAATTGAACAAAAACAAAGTCTATGCTATGTAATCTTCATGCTCCATTCTTGTGTTAATTGAGAGGTTGTAAAATCTATAATTGTTTTTAATAGCATGTTATTGATTTTACTTTCAGATGTGAAAACATAGAACTGACTTAGTTTATTAATGCTGAAACAAAGTATTTTTTTTCTTATTATTTATGATCGCAGGGGTGATAAAAATAGTGCTATAGTTGTTTGTTGTTACTTAAATCCTGTAGGATGTTGTTTGCTATTACTTGCTGAAACAAAGTCCTGTATGGTGACAATTTGGTTACAATGAGCTATAAGTGTTGTTGTTATTGTTTGTGGTACTCCCCTACCTTTTCTATAGATCTAGACCAGGGTGAAACAAATGTGTGGTTCTTAGGGAATGTTGCTTCTTATTGGTGGTCATTCATCCATGGGTACGGGTAAGAGTGTAGTGGTATGGAAACTTTGTGATGTAATCATCAATAGTAATGGCACTTATGTCATGCCTTATTTCAATTATTTTATCGATAGATGTCGGGGGTATTTGTAGATATAGTGGGTTGTTGAAGCAATTATGAAGGAGCTTGTGGTCCCGATCTCTGGTAACTTGGAAAGTGAGAAGTCTACGATTATGGAGTCGAGCAAAGATGGTAAGAGGTATGCGAATGTAGGTATGAGACACGCCAACATGGAACAACTTTGGGATGCTCAAGTGACTTGGATCTATAAGGAATCAATTCCGAAGGCTATTCATGATGAAATTGAAGAGGTAGAAAAGGATCTCTAGGCAGAGCTGGAGGTGGCCAAGCCCATCGATGGTTTATCAATGTTAGAGGAGTAGCTACAAGATCAACCCGAGTGCGACATACTTTGTATGAATGGGATGTGTCTATGTATTGGATTATGAAGGGGCTTATGGCCCGTGTTTTGCTGGAATATAAGGAGAAAAATAAGGGGAATGAAGTGCTTGTGAACTTCTGGAAGGAACACCATGTTGGTACCAGATTCACGCATTTAAGTATTGACACAATTTCCAAGTGCCTATGTATCTCGTTCCTGCCAAGACTGGTTGTTGAGGGTGGTTTTGCTATCGGGGTGTCACACGCTGGAATGTTTGGGTCACTGGTAGACAACCATGTTCCATAATCATTGTTTTGGTCTTGGTGGATGGCTCAATGTTTTGTCATATTGTCAAAAACTTTGAATAATGATGCTTTGTTTTTAAAAGTTGATAGATATAGTAGTGTGTATGGTTCTTGTGTTTAATAACAGGATAGAGATAGTTAAAATTCATGTTTTTCCCATGGGGGAGGGGTAATTTTGGAGTCTTGAAGTAGTAAGGTAGTTATGTTATGTGTGTATAGGGTTTCAGACTAATGAGATGATGATCTATTTTAACAACAAGAAAATGTAATTCTCTTGTTGATATATACTCTATAATTTTCTTATTTACAAAAAAAACCCATAATTTTAATTTCAAATTTATTAAAATATTAAAAAATAACCTTAAAATATTTAAAATTACATTAAAAACAAATATATAAACAACTTGTTTCAAACAACTTTATGTTTTCTTAACTGATCAAGGCTAATGTGTTTAAATAAAATTGGATTATTAACCATAAATGTATGTTTTCCAAATATGCTCTCAATTATTAAAATACTAAAAGAATTAAATAAATCTAATATTTATATATATAAATGAAAGCCTATCTATTATATTAATTAAATAATTTTTATTTTTGTTTTGATTTTATCATGTCATTATCTTTTTCTTACAACATTGTATTGTTTATCTATCTATCTGGTTTAGATTTCTAAAATTATATTAATAGATTTATATGTTTTCTTTATTTTTAAACTAAAGAGGCATTCAAAGTTATTTATCAAAATAAGTTTCGTTGTTAATTTTAGGAAAGGACATTGCCTCTTATTGAAGTGTAAATTGAGAAGATTTATATGTTCTCTTTAAAGTAAAGAGTCATTCAAAGTTATTTATCAAAATAAGTTTACTTAATTTTAGGAAAGGACATTGCCTCTTATTGAAGTGTAAATTGAGAAAATTTATATGTTCTCTTTATTTTTAAACTAAAGAGTCATTCAAATAATTATTTATCAAAATAAGTTTACTTGTTAATTTTAGGAAAGGACATTACCTCTTATTGAAGTGTAAATTGAGAAGATCTTGCCTCCTATTAAAGTGTAAAATAAGCAAGTATTTTCAGCAAGGGTGGAATCTTCAACATTAGACCATGAATGCAAGGCATGAACATTTTGTTGGTATGTGGATGCTACTAGTAAGTGGCGCTTGCTTCTATCATGAATATGCGTGTGTGCACACACGTGTTTGCTTTCTAAAGGTAAAGTTATTTAGAATGAAATGAAGCCACTTGAAACTTAAACTAGAAAAGAAGAAAAAATAAAATGTATTTGTAAGAATAATGAGATTAGCACATAATAAAAAAATATATATAAATCTTTGAATGTTGTTGATAACAAAACACAATGTTTAAAAGGAGAAAACAAAACTCAAACAAAATTCTCAAATAAGATATACCAAGAACATGGCATTAAAGTCATTTTAGAAAAATACAACTTATATTGTGTAGATGTCTTTTCATTTACTCTTAAAGATTGTTTGTTTGATGCTCTCCAAGTTCTTCTACATAATAGAGACATGTCTACAAATTGAGAGAAGGTACATTACAACTTTTCAAACCTTATTTACAAAATAAATACTAAAGAACTTATCTTATAAACATAATCAAACAAACATTTATCAGTGGAAATGGATAATGTTAATGATCTAGATATTTATTTGCAACGAATGTCAAAGTCAATCTCACTTGTTCTTCTACTAAAACACATAGGCCTTTGGGAATACATTTTTTGCATACGGATGTTCCCATTAAGATGGGTAACACTTTTTGGCAAGATTGCCTGAAACATGAGTTTGATTGAGTGTTTAAATAACCCTCAATAGAGATTTGGAGCTCAATGGAAGGTTAGCTAAACACTCGATCGAGCTAATAGTTCGATCTAGGGTTTTGTCAACATAAAAAATATAAGTTATAGTAAAAAGAAATATTTTACCAATAGTTAATTTTTTATTTGATAGTAGATAGTTATTTTACTTTACTCTATTAACATGTATTGGGTGGCTTATTAACATTTAAATGTCTGGGTTACCACAACCATGTGCCATAAATCACTAACAACAAACATGCATTAACCTACTTACCAACAAGTAAGCTTCTTAAGGCATTTTACAATGATGTCATCTAATCCTTTAAATATAATTGATCACATCAAATACCATGGATAAATTTACCATGGGATACCAAAACCATGGGCCATAAAGCACTAACAACAAATATGCGTTAAATTTTTTACTATTTGAAGGATTCAAATAATAATCTTATTACAAACTTATCATCAATAATTTTGTTTAACATTGATTTTAGTAATTTATATGTTGATAGATAGATTCAACTATTATCCACATTAGTTCTTAGTTTCATAATCTTTGTTGCAATACCGACCTTCCTAGCCTTTTAACTTGTCAAAATTATAGTGAGCTTGGGACGCTCTCGAAGCTCTTTGAGCATAGAAATACAATTTTAAAACAAACTAATTAATTCATTTCTTTAGGTCCGATAGACCAAAGTTTGGTTGCAAGGGACATTAACCTTCATCGTCATCATCATTTAATTTTAAATGGAAATAAAAACTATATCAATCATAAAACACTTTAATTTTTCTATGCAAAAAAATAACTATTAGCAAGCTATTTTTTTAACCACAAGTTGTTGGCAATATGGATTATAGTTGTAATTGATGTCAAAGTAGTTCATGAATGACAAAGGATAAGCAAAGGACATGATGGTAGAGTGAACTCACTCAAAAAAAAGGAAAGACAAAAGGTGAACTCAGTATAAGTCAATGGAAATACAAAGGTAGTGATGACATGGCATGAATGATGAAATGGAAGATATGATGACATAGAATAACATAATTGATGGAAAATTGGTAAGAGACATCATTCTGATGACAAAGAAAATGATGTGACATCCTTCTGGAAAAATATGGCAATTGGTGAAAATCATGAAATTGACTAAGTATGGATAAATAGTCAAAACTAGTTTAAGAGGGTCTAAGAGAATGACCGCCCTAAATCATGGGTTAGAATAAATGCCCGCAACACATAAGGGTATTGTAGATTTGTGTTTTCTCTACTTGACCATGTCTTCATATTGTCTTGGAAGTAGTTGAGAAAGAAGTTATGAACCTGTCAAAACATTGTTTTAGGCAGATTGGATCAGACTAAGAAATTTGTCTAAGTGTCATAACAAAAGGTTGGAAGACTATTTTAAAATGTCCTCCAGAAGAGGTGTGCATGTCAGTAAGATCTAAATATGACATGATTCTAATCCCTGGTGAACCGGATATCCATCCATGAAGTTAGATTCTCATTTGGTTCTTATATGAGCGAAATATCAATCTGCCAAAACAAGAGAAAAATGTTAGTTTGTATGTTGAGGTTAAAATCGGCTAAGTGTTAAAACAAAGAAATGGTGAATGTAGAAGAGTTTCGAAAAGAATCATAGATCCGACAGTCAAAAATCATTCCGTAATAGATCAACTGTCAAAATGAAGATCCACAGAAAATCTAAGGTCAAGAAGAGATTCGCAAGGAGAGTGGACAGGAGAAAAGTTCCGCAAAGGATTGAGATTGGATGGCTGAGAATAGTTTTGCAAGTAGATCGATGTTACGGAAAAGAGGTGTGGGTGTGGAGTTCTCGAAAGCAAAAATTCGAAGTCATGGAAAAGTTGAGTTTCCAATTTCCACATTCCGCATTACGAAAAAGGCGAAAAGCAGGAATACCGTTGCTGAATGGTTGGTGTAGAAAGATAACAGTGGAAGGACCATTGCAGAAGTAGAAAGGTGGAAAGGCAGAAGCTCAAAAAACTGGAAAGATTATTTTCCTACTTTTGTAATTTGCATGTAGAAAGGCCAATGCGGAAAGGATCTTGCGAAAAGGAAAGCCTAGAAAGAGGAAGGCATAAATGCCAGTACGGGAAGTTGAGTTGCAGAACGATAAAATTGCGGGAATCTGACGGCTGCAGAAGGAAGCTTGCGGGAACAAGAAAATCATGAAATCTAGAAGGTTCTAAGAACGTTTTAAAGATGATTAAAAGGATTTATTGATGAATTTTCCATCTAGTCATGACCACATCTGGTGTGTACACGTAGTGAAGATTACCTACAATCATTAAAGATGATTCCCGCAAGTATGAAGAGAATGTACACCATTGTTAGAAGAATATAAGATAGGATTAATTTTGAAAAGAATTAAATGTTCATAAATAGAATTATGAAGGGCGTGGTTAATAGAGTTACGATGATTATGACTAACAGAAGGCACATAAACAGAGTTACAATATTGTAAGAATGTGACTGTTTGAAAAGGTACGTTGTTGTATTAATGTTTAAGAAGAATATATAAACAGAATATTGAAGAGGAAGTGAAGTGTCTCTTTCATCCAGATATATGTAGCTGAACCATAAGACAAAGACCAAAGTAGAGTAACAAGAGACAAATTTTTAAAGAAGATCTGGAAGTCTGATAAAGATACTTTCAAGGGTGGAAGGGTGGTGCTCGGGTAGGATACATTCCTGCAAGGAGGTCTTAGCCTCCTTCCAGTAGTGGCTGGAGAAACAGGGTATGGTGGTTTACCTTATTGGGTTCCACATTAAAACATTGTGTCCAGATTTGTTTTTATATTTTCTAAAATAAAAGAAATTGTGTTTAAATTTCTGTCACTGATCCACCCCCCCTCTCAGTGATAAGGCCTGTGTTAGACACACCAGGAGCACAGAGAGGGGGGGTGAATCTGTGTGTGCACTCTTTGTTACTTTTTCAATTTTAACATTCAACAACTAATTCATCAATGCATTATTCTACCATTTGCATAATCATTTCATAAACATCTATCAATTCATCATTTATAAACCATAAGCATATGAATCATGGAGTCGTAACAAGAACCATAGCACAAGAGAACACAACACCATATGATTTTGTAATATTTTTGTATTTTTTTTGGAATCGCTACAACCGTGAGGTAAAATCAGGACCTACTGATACAAAGAGCACCTACTCTTCATCTAGGACCCTACCTGGTTTTCTTAGACCCTACTAAGAAGGTTTTGAGGTATCCTAACCTCAAGAGCAAGACAAGCTTGCTTTTAATATTACAGCTCACTGTCTCAACACACTCATCACACATACATATCACTTTCAAGTGCACTCACTGCCACACTATCTTTGCTCATCAATGCTACTCATCATCTCTGCTCATCAATGCTACTTCTCATCACTACTGTTGGTCATCGGTATCAACCAAATCATCAATCCTGTTGGTCACTGTCAAGTTATCATACAACTGCTACAAATATCCGCTCTCATGCATCATCTTTATCAACAACTCATCGTCATCAATAGATAGGCATCAAGATTCAAAATAGTATCATCATCCACATATACATGTGTCGAGCTTATCTTGATCAGACTTCAACTCTGCAAATTATAGTAGACTGTATAGCATGCACCATCAACATCATAGGGTTTGTGTAGTATCCTAAACTGATATTTTCCTATTTATGTGTATACTGTAGATGGCTAATAGACTTACTCCTTAATCGAATAGGAAAGAAAACCCCAAAATTTGCATGCATGCAGTTGCATGCAATTATGTGCCCTAGAAAAATACCGAGATGCTATAAAATAGGAGAAATCAATGCATGTACATACCAGTATATAGATGAGTTGATGGTGAAGAGATTGGTCCCAGCATGCAAGGATTATGCAGGAGGAATAAGGAGATACACCAAATCGTTCTCCACAGGTGAATGCACCCTCCTCTTAAACTGTATAAGATCCAGAATAATAAATAAGCTGCACCTGGAAGCCCGGATGATGTGCACTAGGGTTATAATAACCCTCTGATGATGATGGAAGCAACATGTGGAAGTTCTGAACCCTGTAGGTAGGAAAACGAATTTCTTTGTCTCTAATCACGGTGACACGGTGTGACGTTGAAACCCTCTGGTTGGATGAATAATCAACCTCCCGGAATAACTGTTGAATGTAACCTAATGATGAACTAGTGTTGAACCTGGATGATCCAACCTGATGATGAACTAGGGCAGATAGATTTCGCTGTCGAAATACACTAGTTAGCTGAGCATGTGGTCAACCCCAACTTAGCTCGTCGAGCTCTCCAATTTGACTCCACAAATATATTATCACATAAGTGACTTCTCCATTCACTTTATCTTTCTTTTATAACTTTCAATTGTGAAAACCCTAACTTTTGACCTAATTAGGTCACTTTATCTTCTAATTTGCAGTTGACTTGCATGCATGCGCAAACCCTAACTTTTGACCTAATTAGGTCAATTTATCTTCTAATTTGCAGTTGACTTGCATGCATGCACATGGAGACTTAATTGGGTGCATGCATCATTAAATAATGCCCGGATGTCATGCATGTAGGTGGCCTTTGGCTCTAGTGGCCCTCTTAGACCCAATGGTGATATAATATTGATGCCCTAGATCTTCTATATATGGCATCAGTCTTCAACTGATTCCTTGACTGTCAGTACCCACTCGAACCTATAGGAATCACATAGGTTAGTGGGTTGGTCCTGAAATGCCTAAGTAGAAGAGGACATTACAGTCCTCCCCACTCGAATTTACTTGTCCTTAAGCAACTGTAAAGTTGGGTGCTGTAATACCTGTTCTGCCTCCCAAGTAGCCTCCTCTATAGGCAGATCTTTCCACTGAACCGGGTAATCTCTGATGATTATGGTCCTCAGTTTTCGCTCTCGCACCTCTAGGATGTGATCTGGAATCAGAACCAATTGCCCCTCGTCATCAAGGGGAGGCAGCTCGGAAGATGTAGCAATCTGTTGACCAACCACCTTCTTGAGATTGGAGACATGAAATACGTTGTGAATCTTGCTCTCTCGGGGTACTTCTAGTTCATATGCTACCTCTTCGACCTTCCGAATTATCTTGTATGGACCATAGAAATGAGGTTGGAGTTTTTCTACTCCTTTCTTTTTAAGAGATGACTCGGTAAGGCTAGAGGTGTAAATAAATGAAGTCTCCCACCTCAAAACTGCGCTCAACACTATGCCTACCTGCATATATCTTCTGTTGATTCTGAGTAGCCTGTATATTCTCCCTAAGTATCTTGAGGATATCTTGACCCTCCTGAATCCACTCTTTGGCCTTGGGGGCCTTGGTATCGCCAAATATTCGGTCTGCAAAAGTGGAAGCATCATACCCATATGAGGCTCGGAAAGGGGTCATCCTAATGGTCATTTGGTAGGTGGTGTTGTAACAATGTTCACCCAAGTGTAACCATTTGATCCATGTCCTTTGCTGACCTGATATGTAATTTCTCAAGTATCCCTCAATCCATTTATTAACAATCTATGCGTGCTCGTCACTCTGCGGATAATAACTTATGCTCATGGCTAATTCGGTCCCCACTGACCGAAAAAGCTCTTGCCAAAAGGCTCCTGTGAATTTGTTGTCCCTGTCACTGACAATGGTCTTGGGTAACCCATGGAGTCTAAATACCTCTCTAAAAAATAGTTCTGCTACTTGTGCTGCTGAATGATATGATGATATGGCAAAGAAGTGAGCAAACTTAGTCAATCTGTCCACTACTACGTACAAGCAGTCTCTACCTTGGGACCTTGGGGAGCCCAGTAATGAAGTCCATAGAAATGCTCTCTCATTTCTGCTTGGGAATAGGTAAGGGATGTAGTAAGCCAACCGGGTGGATGAGCTTTATTTTGTTTTGTTGGCACAAGATGAACTCCCTCACATGTTGTATCACATCTTTCTTGAGGCCCTTCCATGAGAACCTTTCTCTAATCTGTCTGTAGGTCTTGAGAAACCCCTGATGCCCTGCTAATGGTGAATCGTGCGATGCCTGTAATATTTTCTTCTTGAGGGGAGACTCTGGAACCAAGAATATTATGTTTTTGTAGTATATGATATCATCAATGACCCTGTACCTATCATCTTGAATCTATCCATCCAATAGCTCGCAAGCAAACTTATGTTTGGAGTACTCAACCAAAAGATGAGACCTCCAATTTGATGAGATGCTCATAAGGGATAAAGTAGCTGGTCGTCTAGAAAGTGCATTGGCCACCACATTGCTCTTCCCCTTTACGTACTTAATCTCGAAGTCATAAGTCATAAGTCATAAGCCTTGCTCTTTCTGCTATATGAAGTATTTCAAGCTATTGTGATCTGTCTTAACCTTGAACCTGGAACCTACTAAGTACTTCCTGAACTTGGTTAGCGCATGGAGGATAACAAACATCTCTTTTTCATATATCAAATAGTGGCGCTCATAGTCTTTGAGCTTCCTTCTCTCAAATGCAATGGGGTGGTTGTTCTGCATCAAAACTACCCCAATTCCCTCTCCTGAAGCATCACATTCTAACACAAAGGATTGAGAAAAGTCTGGTAAAGCTAATACTGGGCATGAACTCATTACCTCCTTCATTTTCTCGAATGTTTGTTGTGATGCCTCCGACCAACTAAATTCTCCCTTCTTGGTAAGATCTATGAGGGGTGCGGTCGTCTGTGAGAATCCACTGACATACCTCCTGTAGTAGGTGCAAAGGCCCAAAAATCGGGCCTCAGTTCTGTCACATTTTTAGGTGTAGGCCAATCCAAAATTACTCGAATCTTCTCTAAGTGCACCTGGACCCCGTTGGCCCCTATCACATGTCCTAAGTACAAAATCTCCTACATGCCGAACTCACACTTGGACATTTTGACATATAGTGACTGATCCTTTAGAATACCAAGTACTTCATGAAGATGTCTCAAATGTTCTTCCCAAGTCTGACTGTATATCAATATGTCGTTGAAGAATACCAGAATATATTTATGCAACTGTGTCCTGAAGATATGGTTCATGCATGATTGGAAAGTAGCTGGTGCATTAGTGAGCCCAAATGGCATCACTTAAAAATCATAATGTCCGTAGTGGCAACGGAAAGCGGTCTTTGGAACATCCTGTTCCCTAACCCGAATCTGATGGTACCCTAAGTGGAGATTAATTTTGGAAAAGTACTTTGCCCCTGTAGTTCATTCATTAACTCATCAATCCTAGGGATGGGATACCTGTTCTTTATGGTCTTCTTATTGAGTGCCATGTAATCAATGCACATGCGTAAGGTTCCATCCTTTTTCTTCACTAGCACTACTGAAGATGCAAAGGGACTGGAGCTAGGTTTGATGTATCCCAGCTTGATTAGTTCCTTGATTGTACTCTTGATCTCATATTTATACCTCTTGGGATGTTTGTAAGGAGTGGTGATGACTACTTGGGTCCCCTCCTCTAACTCAATAATGTGCTCAAATCCCCTATCTAGAGGTCGACTTGCTAGAAGGTCTCTGAATCCTACCTTGTGCTTCTGTAGTAAGGCCTCTATATCTGTTGGATGTTGTGTGGCCTCATCTGGTGGTTTCCTGAAGGTAACCATACACTTTGCAACCCACTCAATAACTCCCTGCCGGAGTACTGCCTCCATCCTTTGTGATGTCACTACTATGGGAGGATAGGTATTCATCCCTCTCAATACCACCTTCTGTCCTTCTGCTCTTGTAAACTCCATCTCCATGGTCTGGTAATTTGTGGAATACTTCCCTATGGAATATAGCCACTGAACTCCTAGTACCACATTCATGTCAGGTACATCTACCACATAGAATGTCTCTATCACTGTATAATTCCCAAGCGTTACCTTTAATTTAGGAATCCTCTGACTACACTCCATGGTGTGACCTGCTGCTACTACCGAAAACCCATCAAAGCTCTCAGTCTGAATGTCTCTCTTTTTAACCCATGCAGCATCAATAAAGTTGTGGGATGCCCCCACCATCTATCAATACTCCCACTCTGTGGCCCTGTACGGTACCTCTGATCCGAAGAGTGTGGAATCTAGGAACCCCTGCCATGGTAGCAATGGTACCTCCTGAAGCCTATCCCTCAGCAACTGTCTCTGTTGTCTCTCCTTGCTCCTGATCTTGGTAATCCTCATTCTCCTCACTGTTGGAATAAGCCTCTGTGTTGTAGGCCTTTCCTTTTCCTGAACATCTGTGACCTGGTATCCATGGTTCCTAGCAAGTGAAACATAACTTTTTTCTTCTAAGGTCTTATCAGGTATCATTGTCCATCCATTCTTTCTTGGGCCATGGTTTCCTTTATTTATCTTTAATAGGAACATTGGTCCTGGGAGGAAACATAATTTTGGGCACTGCATCCTGCAAGTCTCTAGTCCATCTGATGGCATCTGCTAGGGTGGTGGGCCTATAAGACTTGACTCATCCCCGTAAGGGTTCAGTGAGAGCCTCAATGAACAACATAATCAACTTGCTCTCTAATATATTTGTGACCATGACTGCTATCCTCTGAAACTCAGAAATAAAAGCATCTGCACTCCCTGTCTGCTTGAGCTGTTCCAGCCTCCCTAAAGTGTACCTCTGGATCCTTCCGATCAAACCGCTCAATGAGCCTCTGTGTAAAATCTATGTATGAGGTGATGGTGTTGTGACCTAGTGTCACTAACCCGTGGTACCACCACTCATGAGCTTCTCCATCCAAATGCAAAGTAGCCAATTTAATGGCATCTGTCTCAATCATGGGGTTGAGCTGGAAGTATGTATCCAACTTCTGCACCCAATTCCTAGCTGGGCCACCTTGGGTGCCCTCAAAGGTAGGGATAGTCAGTTTCCCTACGGTGCACTGTAACTCATAGTTCTGTGTGAATGGCCTATTGTAAGCTTTGGGTTTGTTCTTACTTTTAAAGTGGCAGAAGTTAGTGAAGGTCATGGCTGAATGGAAGTCCTCTCCTAAATCCCTATATTCTCTTAGATAGGCACTCATGGGTTCTTCTGGTTTTGCTTGTGCTAGAGGCATTGCAGCTGGACTATCTAATAATTGAGGCATGGTAGGTCGGAAAGGCTTGTATATATGGGGATGGCTCTGCATGTTGGTATGTAAGTGCTCCCTCTACTGCTTGTGGATACCTTATCACTGTTGGGAAATAAGGGACTATGTGGGGTGGGCCCATTTTTCTCAGTCATTTGCCTGAAGGTGCTCATCATTTATTTTTGCCCAGTGGTGAGTTCTTTTATGGCCGATATGAGACTATTGAAAGATATTTTATCATCATCGACCATTGTTTCTTTTCCTTTTTCAAACTGATACTCTCTGTTCCCCAAATCTATGTCCTCTAACTCCTCTTCTCTGTCTCTATACCTCTGTCTCCTATGAGTAATGTTGTATGGATCTCCTGAATTCATTTATAATTTTTGCATGCCCACAGCTGGTAAGGAAAATAGGTCTGATGCCATTGTAGTATCCCAAATTGATATTTTCTTGTTTATGTGTATACTGTAGATGGTTAATAGACTTACTCCTTAATCAAATAGGAAAGCAAACCCTGAACTTTGCATGCATGTAATTATGTTCCCTAGAAAAATACTGAGATGCTATAAAATAGGAGAAATCAATGCATGTACATACCAGTATATAGATCAGCTGATGGTGAAGAGATTGGTCCCAACATGCAAGGATTCTACCAGAGGAATAAGGCGATACACCAAATCGTCCTCCACAGGTGAATGCGCTCTCCTCTCAAACTGTATAAGATCCAGAATAATAAATAAGCTGCTGCTGGAAGCCCAGATGATGTGCACTACGGTTATTATACCCCTCTAATGATGATGGAAGCAACATGTGGAAGTTTTGAACCCTGTAGGTAGGAAAACAAATTGCTTTGTCTCTAATCATGGTGACACGGTGTGACGGTGAAACCCTTTGGCTGGATGAATAATCAACCTCTCGGAATAACTGCTGAAAGTAACTTGATGATGAATTAGTGCTAAACTTGGATGATCCAACCTGATGATGAACTAGGGCAGATAGATTTCGCTGCCGAAATACACTAGTTAGCTGAGCATGCACTCAACCCCAACTTAGCTCGCCGAGCTCTCCAATTCGACTCCACAAATATATTATCACATAAGTGACTTCTCCATTCACTTTATCTTTCTTTTATAACTTTCAATTGTGAAAACCCTAACTTTTGACCTAATTAGGTCACTTTATCTTCTAATTTGCAGTTGACTTGCATGCATGCGCATGGAGACTTAATCGGGTGCATGCATCATTAAATAATGCCCGGATGTCATGCATGCAGGTGGCCTTTGGTTCTAGTGGCCCTCTTCAACCCAATGGTGATATAATATTGATGCCCTAGATCTTCTATATATGGCATCAGTCTTCGGCTGATTCTTTGACTGTCAGTACCCGCTTGAACCTATAGGAATCACATAGGTTAGTGGGTTGGTCCTCAAATGCCTAAGCAGAAGAGGACATTACCGTTTGTATAATTGAATGTCATCCAACATTCATTTTTCTTTCAATGGTCTTACATGTCAAAACTCACACCTTGACTGTGTATGTAAGACTGTAAGTAAATTCAAAAGTCAGACTGTTGATATTATCATCAGAATCATGAAGTATACATCATCAATAGATGTTTGAACAAGATCACCAATAAGGTATCACTATTTATGCTCCACTTCACTATATCATACTTCAGACTAGGACGTGGCTGAGAAGAATTTCAATGATAGTTCAACTCCCAAAAATTCACTATACATACCTTGAATATATGGATAGCTACTACAATAGTTCACCACCTCAAATATTCGGGACTGTCTATACATGCTTCTCCAACACTGTTTGGATGCTGCAATAAATTAAGGCCTCCATGAAATTTCCCAATCCACTTGCCTCTTCTTCTCGAAAAATATTATCATTTGGATGCTAGGGTCTGTTCCTAGACCACCTCTGAGTATGTGTTGTTGTAGCATCATCGAGAGACCAAAAGGAACACCATAAAACCTCTCTGTTGTAACACTTATTTCCAAAGTTAGGGCTACCAAAATTAATGTTTTGTGGAATATTCAAGTGCTAAGGAAGGTGACCATACACTTCATATTTCCTCAATCACTACTATATAAATTAGGGTCTGTCAATCACCTAAAAAAAATGATTGTTGAAAAAACAACTCTTTGTTGCCTGAGAACTGTTCATAACTGTCATCCACGAGTTAGGGATCAATTTTGTTGCTGCTGTTGTAAAAAAAAAAAACTCCGACTGCTACAAAAAAATTAGAAATTAGGACTGTTCCTTCATCAAAACTTGTAACCCTTTCCTTGTTGCTGCAAAACAAAATTAGGACTGTTCTCTTTGACTATAATTTTGGGTCTCTGTTGACTTCTTGAAGTGTTTTAAAATGATACAAATTTTGCTGCTACAAACAATCTCTACTGAGAGATATAAGAGTAAAAACAAAATCAAAATTTCTCTGCTGTAAACTTATGGTTTTCTTCCTTACTGCTGCTAAAAACGTGACTGCTCCTCCACTGTCACTGCCTCAGTCCGTGAAAATTGTAGAGCTATATTCTTCTTAAATTCGTATTCAAAATGAATGACATTAGGTTGTATTTATATAGATTCATACCCATAATTTTATGGGGTTGACCTGCCCTAAAAAAATTGAATTTAGTTTTAATTTGATTTTTTTAAACAGTTTTTGGTCGGCTCACCCAAAAGATGGGGTTAACATTGCCACAAAACTTAAAAAATTATTATCTCTTCAACTGTGAGGAACCACGTGACATGTCACCTACCGTTGGAAACGGCATGAAAAGGGATATCTCCCCATCATGGTTTTATTTGAATCCCATGGTCCAATACCCTTAAAATCATCAATTTGTTCAGGACATCAAAGGCCCCACACATGAGGGTGCCAAAGACCATACCACCAACTACAAGATTTTCAAAGTCTTCTTCAACATATCAAGGCACGTCCATGGGCTCTACCTCCATCTAACATCCCAATAGCCATACATCACCATCAACAAGCTACTAAGTGTGTGGGTTCAAGGACTTCTTCATGACTTCTTCAACCATTTCAACCACACCAGGAGACCTCCAAGGGTCAAGATCCATCATGGCATCACCTGTGGAGTTACTAGGGATTCTTTTGGGGTACCATGACACCATAAGAGCATAAATGACCACAGAATGGATCATTAATGCTTTTCCAACATTCATCAAGGCTTCAATATCATCTCTAGGGTCTTCAACACTATCAGCAGGGTCTTCAGCATCGTCTACGAGGTTGTGGCTCCAAGATCCATCCTTGTGGGTAGAAGGACCTTGTCAACTGGGTACAAGGTGCTTCAAGGCATAAAACCACTCCATAAGGGGTCCAAGGCACTGCAAGTGGGACTTGGTGGCATCAACGATAATCTGTGGGGCCACTGCAAATTTGTGTTGGCATCAATGACAATTTCATCAACAACCAGATCCATCAATTAGTATTAGAGCAGGATCCTTCACCACAAATTAACCATTGGAAGGAAGATCCTATTAAAATCACTATGGATCAGTAGATGAAGATGTCAATAAGAGTCCCCATATTTTATGGTGAATACTATGTTTTCTAGAAGATTATAATGAAAAACTATTTGATGTTCATTGGACTAGAAGTTTGGGCATTAGTTGAAGAAGGATATGATGTTCCAAAAGTCACTCTCACAGAAGCATAAGATGAGAATAAATTTCGGGAACATGCAAAGGTCTTAAATACATTACAAGATGGAATAAGTAAGAAGGTTCTTGCAAAATGACTGACCTGTAAAAGTGAAAAAGAGATATGGAACAAATTGGAAACCATATATGCAGGAGATTCCAAAGTAAAGATGGAAAAACTTCAATCTTTCAAAGTACAATATGAAATTCTAAAAATGGAGGACGAAGAAAATATTTCCAAGTACTTCGAAAGAATTGATAATCTTGTTAATACAATCAAAGGTTTGGGAGTAGAATTACCAGACGATGAGTTATTTGAAAAGGTACTAAGAACACTTCCTATGGCATATAATCCCAAAGTATCCACTCTTGAAGGTCGAGAGAAGCTAGAAGATCTTACCATGGATGAATTGTATGGAATCCTTACCGCCTATGAATTAAGAGTAGTTATTGATAATCTAGCAAAAAGAGAAGAAACTTTCAAGGTGATCAAGAAAACAAATTAGAAGCAAAAAACTTAGACCAACCATAATGAAGAATCTGATGAAGAAGAAGCCAATTTTCTTTAAAAAATTAAGAAATGATCAGGGAAGTACAAAGGCAAGTTGCCCTTCAACTATTTTAATTGTGGCAGAATTGGGCACTTCAAGCCAAATTTCCTTATCCCAAGGAAGACTCTAAAGATGAAGATCACAAAAAAAAACAATACAATAAAGAGGGAAAATTCCACTACAAGAAAAATTACAAAGGAAAAAAGAATTTCTACTCAAAAGAAGAAGACATCAGTTCATCTGAGATTAGTGATGATGAAGTCATTTTTCTAGGTATTGAAGAGTCTAATGAGATAGAATAAATTGAGCATAAGGAAGAGTCAGAAGATGAAGCAGAGGTTAATATGGAAGAAGAACTACTCAAGGCTTTGGATCGATTAAGAAGATACAAAAACAAATATAGACAACTGAAAGGTTTTTTAGTTGAACAAAAAGAAGAGCACGAACATAAAGAAAAAGAGATGAAGAAAATCATGGGCAATCTTAAACACCAAATTCAAGAGGAAAATAGGATAGAAGAAAGGCTGGAGAAATCTCTTAAAGAAAAACAAATAATCTGTGAAAGAATGGAGGAAAAATTAGTTCAATTAAGAAAAGAGCTTGATGAAAAATTTATTCAAATTAGATATGGAAATAGTTCTAAAATTTTAGATGAGATTATAATCACACAAAGATATCCAAGTGACAAAAATGGAATAGGTTATTCTCAAGAAGAAAATCAAGTTAGCTCAAAATCTTATGCAACTGATCTTCTTAGTACTTTCAAGAGGAAAGAGGAAGAAAAGACAAGGAATGCTCATAACTCCAGAAGATCATTTCCACCCATCAAGAAGGAATTCAATACAACTCCAAAGAAGGTTTATCAAAACAAGCATCCTCACATTTTCCTTGGTTATTGTTTTGCATACTATAACATTGGACACAAAGCTATGAATTGTAGAGCATATGAAAGGAAAATTTTGAAGGTTAAAAACTATAACCTCAAAGACAATCAGACAGTTGGTCAAGTTAAGAGTAGAAAGTCTCTGTGTGCATGTGTATGTTTGCACTCTGAACTTTTATATAAGTATAGTAGATCGAAATCGTCTATGAAAATATTTGCAGGAGGGAATTGATCCTTCCAGTTGTCAATTCAGCAAAGATTACAGAACGTAAACAAACATACATCTTCCATAGATCTATGGTTGAGATCGATAGATTTATGGTTGAAATCAGGTTTCACAAAACAGAAGATGTGTCTGAGTTAAATCTAAACTAATCACCCATATTCCTAAAATCGGGCAGTTGGGATCTAAAGGGGTTCAAGATCAACGGTTAAGGATGACGTCGTTGATAAAAGAGATAGGAAGATAAGAGAGGGGCCAGGCTACGAAATTCAAAACTAATCGTTGGAAATTGGACCTACAATCAACGATTGAGATCTATCATCGAAATAGATCGACGACGCACAACGATTTCGCTGGGAGGAGTTGCATGGTTTAGAAAAATTATGATGTGAACGAAATTTTTATAAATTTCGTCTCACCTTATGTGATTCCATCGTCGATTTAGTGGGGAAATTGATCGGATGGTCCACAAGATATTTCACAGATTTAACAAGCAAACTTGTTAACTTTTGAATGGCTGCGAAATTTCGGTTATGAAATTTTTTTTACCGTGAATTTGAAACCCGGTTGACAACGGGGACGACAACTCAGCTACTCTGGGTTGCTAATTGGGCCGAGGAGTTGTTGAATAGACCCGCATCTCTTACTCAGCATCAGGTTTGGTATAGGGAACAATTGAAAATTCTATGTCAAGTTAGTTATAGCAAAGGGCATAATAGGTTATCCTTTGTCATTGTTGTCAAAGGGGGAGAAGGTTTAGGAGTTGCCATCAATGCCAAAGGGGGATATTGTTGGAAATATGGATTATAGTTGTCATTGATGTCAAAGTAGTTCATGAATTACAAAGGATAAGCAAAGGACATGATGGCAGAGTAAAATCAGTAAAAGACAAAGGAAAGACAAAAGGTGAACTTAGTATAGGTCAAAGAAAAGACAAAGGTAGTGAGACATGGCATGAATTGTGAAATGGCAGATATGATGACATAGAATAACATAATTAATGAAAAATTGATAAGATAAATCATTCTGATGATAAAGCAGATGATGTGACATCATTCTAGAGAAATATGGAAATTGGTGAAAATCAGGAAATTGACTATGGATAAATAGTCAAAACCAGTCTAAGAGGGTCTAAGAGAATGACCGCCCTAAGTCATGGGTTAGAATAAATGCTCGCAACACATAGGGGTCTTGTAGACTTGTGTTTTCTCTACCTGAACATGTCTTCAGATTGTCTTGGAAGTAGCTGAGAAATAATTATGGACCTGCCAAAAATATGTTTTAGGCAGATTGGATCATACTAAGAAATTTGTCTAAGTGTCATAAGATAAGGTTGGAAGACTATTTTCAGATGTCCTCCATAAGAGGTGTGTGTGTCAGTAAGATCTAAAGATGACATGATTCTTCTCCTTGGTGAACTAGCTATCCATCCATGAAATTAGATTCTCGTTTGGTTCTTACACGAGTGAAATATCAATCTGCCAAAACAAGAGAAAAATGTTAGTTTGCATGTTGAGGTTAAAATTGGCTAAGTGTTCAAACAAATAAATTGTGAATGTAGACGAGTTCTGCAAAGAATCATAGATCCGACAGTCATAAATCATTCTGTAATAGATCAAAGGTCAAAATGAAGATTTGTAGAAAATCTAAGGGCAAGAAGAGATTCGCAAGGAAAGTGGTCAGGACAAAAGTTCCGAAAAGGATTGAGATCAAATGGTTGAGAATAGTTCTGCAAGCAGATCGATGGTTTTGAAAAGAAGTGTGGGTGTGAAAATGCGGAAAGAAAAAATTCAAAGTTGTGGAAAAGTTGATTTTTCGATTTCCGCATTCCGCATTACGAAAAAATGCGGAAAGAGGGAAGGTTGTTGCGGAACGGTTGGTGCAGAAAGACAACGGCGGAAGGATTGTTGCGGAAGTGGAAAGGTGGAAAGGTAGAATCTTGAAAAATTGGAAAGATTGTTTTTTGACGTCCGCAATCCGCATGCGAAAAGGAGCTTATGGAAAGGAAAGTCCAGAAAGCGGAAGGCGGAAAGGCCAGTGCGGGAAGTTGAGTTGTGAAACGATAAGATTGTCGAAATCTGACGACTGCGGAAGGAATCTTGCAAGAACAAGAAAACCATGAAATCAAGAAGGTACTGAGAACATTTTAAAGCTGATTAAAAGGATTTCTTGATGAATTGTCCATCTGGTCATGACCTCATCTGGTGTGTACAGGTAGTGAATATTTCATGCAATATTTAAAGATGATGCCCGCAAGTATGAAGAGAATGTACTCCATTGTTGGAAGAATATCAGATAGGTTTAACTTTGAAAAGAATTAAATGTTCATAAATAGAATTATGAAGGGCGTGGTTAACAAAGTTATGTCGGTTATGACTAACAAAAGGCACGTGACTATTTGAAAAGGTATGTTGTTGTATTAATGTTTAAGAAGAATATATAAATAGAATCTTAAAGAGGAAGTGAAGTGTCTCTGTCATCTAGATCTATGCAGCCGAAGCATAAGACAAATACCAAAGTAAAGTAACAATAGACAGAGTTTTAAAGAAGATTTGAAAGTCTGATAAAAATACATTCAAGGGTGGAAGGGTGGTGCTAGGGCAGGCTACATGCCTACAAGGAGGTCTTAGCCTCCTTCCACTAGTGGCTGGAGAAACAGGGTATTGGTGTATCCTTGTCTGTAGGTGTAGGAAGAAACCAGGGTTTAGGTGCATCCTTCAGTAGTGGCTGACAAACTTGGGGATTGTGGTCTCCAACAAGTGGGTGCTTACAAATAACTATTATATAATGTAAAAACAAAGTTTTGCAGATAATAGAAATGTGTTGGTGGTTTACCTTATTGGGTTACACGTTAAAACATTGTGTCCAAATTTGTTTTTACATTTGCTTAAATAAAAGAAATTGTGTTTAAATTTTTGTCACTGATCACCCCCCTTCTCAGTGACAAGACCTGATCCATCATAAGTAAACCTTATCTTGAAGTATTTAAAAAATTTCTCAAACTCTCAATCGAGCTAATAGCTCGATTGAAGGCTTTGAAAACAAGACTCTAGCCCATTTTTCTGCGTATTTAATTTTGTTTTCCTCTTTGAAAGGCATAAGCCCTATAATTAATTGCACCTTAGTAGAAGACTCGATGTTGGTGGTTTAATCAATGAATCGTTTATCCACTGGCATATAATTTATGTGTTTTTGAGTTCATATGATATATATATTATTTTGTTTTAAAACTTACTCTTGAAAACTTTGTCCATAACTTCGAAGGAGCTAAAAAAAATCAACAACATAGAAAGTATACAAGCAATTTTTTTGAAAAGATATATATGCCCCACATTGACATGTCCGCTTCAGAAGGGTATTTTTGGTTTTTCAATTTACGTAAACAGTAAAAACAATTACGTGCACACAAATGTATACAAAATGTGATTTAAATATTCAATGGTTAGTTTTCAAAATTAATAAAAAAATATGTTTTCCCGAGTGCAATTTGTATAGATCATGTTCATATATATATATATGTGTGTGTGTGTGTGTGTGTGTGTGTGTATTGTAAAATTATACATTTAACATTAAATTATTGTATGTGAACACAAGCCACTTGTTAACTTTTCTTAAAGTTTGCAATGACAAACATTCCATTAAATGCAAATTTGAGACATTAAATGACATTAATGTTTAAAAAATGATCATTGGAAGACAACATAATTCCTTACAATTTTTTTTTATTTCATGTCAAAATTCACAAGGAATAATGAGTTTTGAGGGTTTCAATTTATTAAATGAGTAAAATATTGAATTTTCATTGTCACTTTTAGCCAAAAAGTGTTACCCATATTCATGGATTCACCCATACATTTTTTTCAAAATTGAACATAAAAATAAAAATATGGTCAATGATAGATGGATGCATATTTACATTTGAATTCAACTTTAAACAACAACACATATAACATATTGTTTCATGATTCCAATCCTTTTGTTGGGAATTTTAAACCACTGGTGCATAGAAGACAAATTGGAACCATTAATAGCCATAAACACAACGAATATACTATCAAATATGAAAACATAGAACAAAAATGGGCACAAATACAAAACAAGAAGCTATCAAAAAGGACTTGAACTAGTCCAAGAATCCACTAGTGCTTATGGTGAAAGTTGTTTTGAAACCATTTGTCATTTAACGAAGAAACAATATGATTTTCCTTGCTTGCGACACATAATGGAACATCATTTTTCCAATGCGGTAATATATACTTATTCTTTTTCAATTAGATGCATAGAAAAATATATCAAAATCGATATACAAAAAAATGTTCCAAAAGTAGCAAACTGACAAGCGTATATTGTACATTTGACATTGCCATGTGAGAAAGGAAACATAGAAGGTGGTATTTTTGTTTTTGACTAGATTACATATATTTGGGACATAAAACTATGCATATGGTCCTCTGACACGACCATTATTTTAGTTAATTTTCATTCAATGAGAAAAACATCAAAGATATTTAATGTTATTTGATATCAAACAAATACAAGGCATTTTCATTTTGAGCCATTGTAGCAAATAAGAGAAACCAATATTAACATTGAACTGACATTGCCTCCTAGCAAAATAAATAGAGAGAAGAAAAGTTTATCTCTACAATATCCAAAACAAAAGATTAGGAACAACGTTGTACCATAACAAGAGATAATGAAGCTTGATCTAGAAGCATTTAAAATAAATGGGAAAAAATAAATGAAAATGTTATATGCGATGAATTTATGTTGGAAACATAATTCTATGGGATTATGTTTCCTCTTGTAAAATATTGTAAATATTTGCTTCCAGTTATGAAGATGAAGAGGAACGTACCTTGGGAATTTGAATCCCAAAGGTCACCTCTCTCACTTGTATAAATAAACCATTTATGCTCAATAAAATTCATTCAACATTCGAGTTATTCCTTCAAGCCCTCCATTGGTATCAAAGTTTGTTAGAACTCCAGTTTGTCATCTTCAATATGCTCCTTGGCATATGCAACATATTTTGTGTGGGTGTTTCTCTTCTTTGCGTAAGAGAGCTAGCATTGGGTGTTTCCCTCCCCAAAACCCTAATCCACATACATCTCAGTTATTCTTTGTTGCACGTTACTCTCTCCTCTCATGACCTAGGAATATTCTCTACACATATTATTTGTGTAACTTGGGAGAGTTCTTTATCCTCAACTCTTGTTCCTTACCATATCTCTCTTGGCATGAGCTTGTGAACTCACCACTCAAGCTTGCAAAATCACCTCATATTTACGTTTAGTCATCGATGAGCATGATATTTTTATGAGTGTAACCCTAATTTTTGACCCATGATTCGATTCTTGACTTGCATGAGAATTGAGACACCCATCAAACTTTCAATTCAAGTTCATTTGGTATCCACTTCTGTTTCTCGGCCATCTAAAATGGCAGGAAATGAAACTATGCAGGACTTGGAGGCTAATTCTACAATATACTTGTGTTGAAGACTACATGTATGCATTGAAGACCCATAGATCTAGGAATGAGCTTTGGTCAAACAAGGGGTTTTACATCTTTGAATCCTGCTCATTCCTCTCATGTTTCTCTCTCGAAAGATGATAGTTATGATCTTATTATGGCCAATAAGATTTGGCTTAGATAATTCTTCTGCATGGACTGACTTGAATCAAGTTCCCTTTTTCCACGTTGCAGAGTGTTTGTCTTGAATTTTAGGGTTTGATCCAATTGAGGGAATTTTTGTTGTAGATCTTGGTGGATGCTGAATTATACATAATTAATTAAATTATATACATCTTGTATACATGCTTGATTAAATCCAACTTTCATTGGGTTTGTTATATATTTTTAGAGCATAAATGACATAGGGACTAGCTCCTCATGCATCTCTACTCAAGCATATTTTGGTACATTTTTCTCCTCGGAGTTTGTTATTGTTTACAAAGACCATGGCATAATGTTGGTAGCTTCTTCAGTTATATTTTTTATAGGATCCTTCAATAAACATCACGAATGGTTATTGTAGCAATGTTATCGACATTCCAATGCTCCTTATGGTTCAAGTTGTAACAACAGTGTTTATGATATTTATTTTAGTTTTGATAAGAAACATATTTACGTTAATGTAGTATGGAATTTCTTGTAGTAAAATAAATAGCAAATAACAGAGACTTCTCTTTGATAAGGGATTGAATATCTTGTGTGTTTACTTATACCTTTGATGTAGCAATGTATTGTAACTTGTAATATACCTAGGGTACATTACTATTATGTAATAAATAAATCTTATGAACTCTTATGTAATAATAGTCATTAGGCAATTACCATTAATGTACTAATAATGATAAGTCATGCATTTCCAAAAGACATGACTTATTTAGTGGAAATAAAATAATTTTTGGTTTTAGGGTCCATGGCCCAAACATGTTGATATAAATTTGAAAGGAATGAAGGAAGTTTGATTCAAATACCATTTTGCATAAAAGAAGAAAGAAGAAGAAGAGAAAAAAGAAAGAAAGATTTTTTTTTTTTTACTTTGGGATGGTGGCTTATTCCACAATAAGAAAAAGGTCAAGAATAAAAAGACTATGGCACAAGTAAAGTGAATTTTCATGTAAGCAGTAAAAAGATTAAAAAAAAAACCTTCCAGTTTCTTATATTTGCACGTGAAAATGTTCAATTCAAGAAAAATATTATTTGTTGGTATAAAAATAAACTAAAAATCAATTCACTTAAATTTGATGTGCTTTACAATTAAAAAAGAAAAAATAAATTGTTGACATGCATTGCAAAAGTTATTAAGGACCTCCCAACATTGATGTAAATAAAGCAATGGAAAAGGTGGAGGCAAATATTATCACAAAAATTGCAACCACATTAAAAGAATTTAACAAATGATTTGAAATGCTCTTAGTGTTGAAGTATGAGTTGGAATCCTTAAGAAATGGAAGTAAAGGAATAAATACCCCAGGTTCATTGTCATAATCACACAGTCATCTAATAATACAACTTTGTTCAATGGCGTTACTACCCAAAACGAAAATGGAAGTACCAGAATTTGACAATGAGGATGATCAAGAAGGCACAATATAGATTAATAAAACTAAACATTATTTTTATATAGACCTGATTTATGATGACGATGAGAAAATTAATGTGGTGTCGGTGTCCTTTGAAAGATCGACTTATGACTAGTACTTCTTATCTATGAACTCCAAACCTCTAGGATTGGCAAGCAATGGGACACTTTCAAAAATATTTTTTTCAAAGGATTTTAAGATATAGAGGAGGATGAAGTCTATGCCAAGCTCACTTGATTGCAACAATTTAGGACATTGGAATAGTATTTTATTGATTTGCATGTACTATCCATCCACATTAAAATTATATCTAATAAACAACTACTACAAATTACCATAAGGGGGTTGAGACCAAATATGTAATGAACAAGCTAAACGTACTAGGTGTTAAAGAAGTTGAGAAAATGTTTAAAAAATATAGACTCATTGAAGAAAAACACGTGTTATCGATAACCACCTTTTGTTTCCCCTTACCAAAGAACCTAGCCATTAGGTACAAGGAAGGACTAGGGTATATTACCACTATATAATAAATATATCTTATGAACTCTTATGCAATAATAGCTAATAGGAAATTGTCATTAATGTGGTGATAATGAGAATTAATGCCTTTTCTAAAGGACATGACTTATCACTCTTTCAACGTGTATTTATATACACATCCATTGTACTCATTTATCATTATAGAATATATGAATAATAAATACTATATCATCGAGAAGATATGTGGATGCATCCTTGTTATGATGGATGGTCAAGTGAAGTAACCTATTATGTTGGCTTCATAAGCTATTTGCAAAGACTTAGACCTGCACCTTGTATTGCTTAAATTGTATCACAAAGACTACATTGTTATTTGCATAACTTCTTGTATCACAATAGTTATTTTAGAGACTGTGTTTTTCATCACAGAATCTTATATTATCAAAGATGCATTATTTGGCTTCCATAGTCAGAGTGGTGCTCACAAGAAAGGACAACTACCTAGAGTGGTCAAGGAAGATCAAGCACACCCTAATATTCAATGATCTATGGGATGACATTTGTGAAGGAGAAAATATTGAAGGAGCAAATGATGCCACACCTAAAGCTCTTACAAAACCTACAATAGACAAAGAACTTACTATGTGGAAGAGCATAGATAAGAAGGAATACACATTGGTAGCTATTACACTCAGTGAAGAGATGAGTTGGAATATTACACCTTATAAAACCTCTAATGATACTTTGAATAAGCTAAAGAATTTGTATGACTCACATTCATAAATGGAGCTAATTCAGTTATTATTGAGGCTCTTCAACCTAGAGTTGAAGGAAAATGAATGCAACATATGAGATTAGAAAAATCATGCATGACATTGATGCTACTGTTGTGAAGAAGGACGTTGCTCTCATAAACTTCATTAAGTTCCTCTACCCCACATATACGCACTTTCTTGAATCTCTTCAAGTAGTGGTAACTTGAAAGACCACACTTTTGACACTTATGCGGATAAGATTGTATAAAGGGAGAAATTCTTTGGAAAGAAGATAGTTCAACCCATGGGAGAGACCTTATACCGTGCCCATAAAGGGAATAATTAATCAAATGATTCTTCTAAAGGATAAAGAAATAAGAGAGGATGTGAAAGAAATAATTTTAGGGGCAAGAGGGTAGAAAAAATCACAAGAAGAGGCTTGATCTTCACTCTAGCCATTGTGGCAGGAATGGACATGATGTAGAACATTGCTGTGCTCCATGGGAGACGATTAAAGATAAGAATAACCAGAATAAAGAAGATAAATGTAAAGATCAAGAGTCTAGCGAATTTCTCAAATCTTCTCTCTTTAATATTGCACATTGCAATGTTGGAATAAATAAAGTTATATTCAACACTTAATTTGCATCTTGGAGAGATACTCGATTAATTGAAATTGGTGCAACATGCCACACGACATTTAGAAAAAATTTATTTGAAGAATCGGATGATAATGTAGATGGTGTATCCTTATTTTGTAGAAAATTTCATCCTCAAACCAAAGGGAATTGGCACCTTCAAGCTCAAGCTGATCGGAGTCCTGGAATCTTTGTTGCATAATGCTCTCTATATTTTGTAACATCCTTGTTTCCCAGTTTTGCTAAGAAGACATTATGGACAAGGTCCTAATGATTGTAATGAATTAGAAACGATTTAATATTAATATATAATCGTTGGCTATGGACGAGAGAATACTAAGAAGAAAGGGGACTATGAATTCATGAGTGAGGATGGTGTTTGAAGGGGGCATGGAACCTTATGGTTGTAGCCTTGTTTTAGCCCTATTTCTGGACCCTTGACTATTTTATTATTAATTATTAGAGCCTAATTTATGAACCTTGGCTTATTTTATATATGCACAAGGAGGTGGCGGATGTTTCTCAATGGGCTCTGTGGATGAATGTTGGGCCAAGTGGTGCTTATTTTGCATGCACCAAAGACATACTATTTGGGAAATGATAGTTGAACATGCAGGGAATCCATGATCACAGTGGGTCTTTCATTTCAATGGAGAGAAAAATTTAATATACTTATGGAAAATTTGGTCATTGTTTGTTATTTGAACCATGTAGGGAATGTGGGTTTTGTAGCCTCTCCTTCAGTTCTATTATCAGAGTCTGTTTTTTCGCTTCTATCACTAAGAATGTCCTACACCTGTCATGGTTTTCATGGTTTTGGGTAAGCTATTGGTGTCAATTCCTATCAAGTGTAGATGGATACATTCCTATCACCATTAGAGTTTGACTATAACACCAACACCCTTTGAATTTCCTGTGCATAGGATAATATTGGCTTTGTGTGAGTTGTTTTCCCTAAATGAAAGAATCACCGAATGGAACCTTTAGCCTGATGGGATCATAAAAACATCTTGGGGGTGGTAACATGGTTGAGAATGTGATGAGCTTAGTTTCCAATGCTTAGGTGGAGCGTTCCTCAGCCAAAATCAATTTTAGAAGAACAATAGTAGTTCAAATACGTGTATTCTCAGTCCTAAAATTGTTTGGTACTATGAACTTAATTAGATATGGTTATTATTATGTCCAAACATTTTTGAATTTCATAGACATAGTATAAATTAGTGTTGGTGCTTGATTATTTATTGCATGGGATAATCCAAATCAATTAATGTGCATGGAATGTTAACCAACTATGGGCTCGAATCAGAGTAGTTTTTTGGACATGGTGTGATGAAGCCTTTGTACAACTCTATTCATGAATTATTTTTTATTTTATTTTATTTTTAAATTTTTTATCATTTCATTTGGCTCCTAGATTGTAAGTTTCTATGAATTTGAGAATTTTTGGTAAAATCAATTTGAAAGGATATCCAATGCCAAGTCCCTTGAATTGATTGTAGCTTCCATTTCATAATTTTTATTTTGAACAGAAATGTGGAATTTATTTTTAGCTTCACATTAGAACCAATTGGTAGGGAATACAATAAGTGTTTCTTGTATCACTTTGCCAATTTGATTTGTACTAAAGAATATGAGAAATCTTATTATGGTACTTTGGAAAACTATTTCATAACAAATTATGGGTTCATATTAGGCTAGAATTATGCCTAGTTCATGTATGTTCTTGCTCGAAGAAATTCATTCAGAAGCTTTGTTCTTGGATTTTAATGATTATGTGTTCTCTTATATGAGAAAATATTTCTATAAACAACTTTGTTGTCATAATTTTTGTAAGTAATTCCTTAGGAAATCGTAGACCATAATGTTTACAATACAACCAAGTAAGAAAGTAATTCCACAGAGGAAGATATGTTGCTTAAATTGATTAAGATGCTAGCCTTCAATGCAAATTCACAATGTGTTTGAATAAATGATTCAACCAACTAACTTATTTATGCAAATGTTTTGGGCATAAAATACAGTCGCGTGGAGCCAAGTTCTTTCCTAGGTCCAATATTTTCTCCTTTAGACCAATTTCCATCTTTGTTTAGAGACCAATCTTTCTCTCTTCGTGAAAAATAGAAGATCAATGACACATGAATTCTTAAATTTTGTCCCTCTTGTTTTTTCCCCTTTTCGAATATGGAGTAAATGTTTTTCTTTAGCAAATGGATCCCAAGTTTGGCATTTCAATTCAGTTTACACCATTTGGATTATAAATCATCTTTGGTTGATGCCTTGTGACTTGGAATGTGGGTGATTATTTGCTTATTCAGATTGCATGATCTGGGTGGTTGGGTATTAGTTACTAGACTTTGTTTTCCGAGAAAAATAAGAAAATAGGGATGGCATGCCCCATGCCAACATGTAATACCCCAGTTGTTAAGACCCAAACTTATGATCCTTCATGTGACTTATGCTCTTATGCATTATGGACTTATGATATATTATAATATTGTGGAATTATGCCCCTTTGCATGATTAATTTGATTAAGGACTTAAGCTATTTTATAATATTGTGGAATTATGCTCCTTTGCATGATTAATTTGATTAAGGACTTATTATTAATGTTTGATAACATGACTTTGGACTTTGGCACTATTATTAATGTTAACGTTATTACTAACATCTTTGCTATCTTTGAATGTTGTTACTATTGATTAAATAAACAACTGGATCAACAAAGGAAGCTAAAAGAGTATGGGGGACCATGGATTCCACAAAGTGAGGGGGGTGGAGACATCCCTAACACCTTATAACTTGTTGTTGGATTAAGTTTTCCCATCCTAATTCATATTTGCACCTTGGTGACATTAAATAATGTTGGTCACCTAAACCTTGTACAACGTACCCTATTCTCAATATTTATGGACTATGGAGTTAATATTTCATATTTTGCACACTTACAGTGGGCCCCACTTTCCTAGGGAACTCTCCTTGGGAAGATATTCCCTCACATTTATGTGTTTTTCATCATTTATGAACCCTTTTCTTAGTTTTTAGGGGTTGTAAGCGATTTTCTAGCTTCCACTCTTACACTATGTATTGATGATCCTATTTTTGTGCTTTCATGTTATTTATGACCCTGTTGGATGCCTTCTCTCACCTATTTCCCCCTCCTTCATGTTTTGTAAAACCCTTTATGCATTAGTGTTCCTCCACGTGCTATTCATGGCTCCACTCAGTTTTTGGTAACTCATCCTCACTGAGCCACCACTCCACTAATTCAAATTAAGTATCCATGATGAAGCTTAAACCTTAGCTCTCTCTAATTGGAGTTGATCCATTTGGGTTAGAGTTGGCCTCCTTGTGCTATAAATTCATATGCCTTCTCCTTGTTGAAGTTAATATTGAGCTTTAGACCATGTGACTTGTGTTAACTATCCATGTTGATAATGTTGGTAGTATTGGGAGTGTATTGAGACTTAGAGTTAGTCTAGTTATTTTTACTTTGTTGGGGCAGGAAAAGAGAGAGGAAAAGAAGGGAAAGAATACAAGGATAAATCAGACGCGCAAGAAAAGAGGAAAAGTGTGTGCACGACAGGGTAAAAACAGGTCAAGAAGGGAATGCAGTAACAGACGTAGGAAGATAAAACATGCACGTGACAAAGGAAGAGCAAAAGGAAAGCTGCGACAAAGATACCTACGATGAGGAAGGCAGATTCGAGTCGATGGAAGAGGCAGGTAGAAGAGTTAAATATGGACAAGCAGAAATCAAGGAATAGGGCGAAAGGACGAACCAACGAAAGATGGAAGGATAGTTTTTGCAGCTAGTTATGACCAATACAAGCAAGATGAAAAATGTTTCTGCAGCTAGTTAAAGCTGTGGTTAATGAATTCCAGGACTTTCACGGCTAGGTATGGGCCAACATTTATGTAAAAGATATATTTTGTAAGTTGTTGAGTCTGTAATAACTGAGTTGTACTCATTCGACACTGTGTGGTCTCATAGATGCCATAAGTAGGAGAAACTCGCTCTATATAAGGGTTGAGAAGATTATGTAAGTTCAACAAGTTGTCTAGACAATAGAAGTAGAAGGCTGTTGAGCCACGAATCTTGCAGCTGTGTGCGCAGACCGCTAGTAGAGTAAAAGAGTTGATCCAAGCTGTGTGCGGATCAGTAGGAGTAGATAGAAGAATAAACCAGAGAGAATGAGAGCAAGAAGATTGAATCAGAAAGACATATATTAAGAACAGTATGCAAGTTGCAGGCTGCAAGGTGTTATATCCATTTCTCATGCCAGAGGAAGAGCACCTTGGTGGTTTTTTCCCAGATGGGTTTCCATGTTATCTCTAGTGTTATATGGATGAATTTTGTTGAATGGTGGATGTTTATGTGGATGTTTGCTTATCTTTCATTATACAATTACAGTTATGTTATATGAATGTCGTAGTATGAATGCATAAATGCTCAAAAGTATTATTGAACTGATGTGTATAAGTTCATGGTTAATCTGCTAAGTATAAATATAAGTCGCGCGTTGCCTGTAGAGTGTAAGGGGTTGGCTGCGTTGCACCCTTGCGCCAGTCATTAAGGCCTAAAGACACTATTGTGTCATGTAGGTGAACTGTGGCACATAGTTGTGCCACTATCGTAGAGCCGTTGACAAAGACTCCATCCCATCATCTTTGTCGAGCGCCTTTTCCGTGAGCCAAGGGACTATAATCACTCGCCAACTACGGAAACATGGTTCTAGAAGTTTCCCATTAAGATATCTCGAGTGAGACTGCGCTTGCTTCATGGGTGTTGTCAACTGAGCTTGCTCTGTCGGGCCAATGTCTTTGGGTGTCATGTTGGTATGTGTTGAGTGACTGAACCGCGGGTCGAGACAAGAAGTAGATAGAGGCTAACAAATGGTTCCGTTGCCGGGACCGTTAACCATTTGAGTTGAGGGAAATGTTGTGGCATCCAACAAAGAACGAGATAGAGGAACGGTTGGAGTCTAAGATGCTAGCATTCGCACAAGAGGAGAGCGCAGGATCTCAGTTGAGTGCAGAAAACTGGGTAGACCAGTACATATACATTGATATTCATGAGATATTCTTTGTAGAGTTTCCCATTTTATTGCATGAGTGGCTATCAATATTGGCAAGAAGGTAGACAAATTTCCAGAGGAGAGAAGCAGTTAAGTGGAATGATCAGTTAGTTCACGAAGTGACCAGTGTAAGTAACACCATCTCTAGAGCTGTTGATTTTTGAGTTGACAATATTTTGCAAGGGTATATTACTGAGTTTGGATTAGAGGCTATAACCTCATATAGTGAGGCTGAAAGAAAATTTTTCCAAGGACCGCAAAGAAGATATCTGTTATCTATCAATACATGGATCAAGGTGCTCGTTTATGAGAAGGGTATCTTATAGTTGAGTAGTTGAGTCACACACACCAGAGGAAGGTTATGTCACAAACAACCTGTCAATAAAATGGGAAATGGTGAGTTGAGATGTTCCCAGGAAGTAGAGAACCTGAAGTAGAAGTTGGATTCCTAAGGAGTGGAAGGAGATCCAGATCAGGGAAATGAAGAAAGACAGAGGAAGGTTGACGAGATCCTCATCTGTTCGAGGAAAGCAAGTACGAGCTTCAGTTGCAGGTAGACAAAGGGTCTTGTGATGAGGAGGAGGACTATAGCCTGATGTCGGAAGGAGCAGAAGACTCTGAAGAGACTATCAAGTCACCAAGGTCTGGACGCCACTACATCACACCAAGAGTATTGCCAGAAGTAAGGTCTAGAGCCTCATCTCCTGAAAGAGTTTTTAATACTGATAGTGCTAGTATCACGACTAGCAAGCAAGAGGAACCACCTCTATTAGATCATTCATCAGATAACCTCAACGCCAATACAATGGCTGACGTAGATATTCGATTACCTACATTCAATGGTAAAGGAGCAAAAGATCTAGAGCATCATTGGTTCATTTGTGAAGCTGTTTGGATGGTTCACTTAGTTCAGAACGCGTACTTAAAGAAAGCATAGATGATCACGACTCTAAGAGGTCGTGTGCTCAACTGGTTTATGAAGTTCTGCATAGTACCGCCAGGAACACCAAAAAATACCCTTAAAGAAATACGAACCGTAATGATCTTTGAGTTCATAAATCCTAAGTTTGAGTCGTAGTGCATCACTGAGATCAAAGAAATCAAACAACCATTGGCAGATTTAGTATGGGACTTTAACCAATGGTTTAAAACTTTGATGGCCAAGGTAATTTTTTAGATGTACAACATAAAGAGTGGTTTATTTCTACCCTCTTAGCACACATCTGAGGGCCATTGATGCAACAAAATATCGAGTCGCAGACGGAAGCGCTAGAATTGGAAATGAAGCTAGAAGCTTCACCAATTGGTGATGGTGTCACGAGCATGGTGCAGATTCAATCACAGTTGGCTAACCTATTGATATAGATTTAGGAAATTAAGAAGGGTAAGGAATCCCACGAAGACTTATCGTGCACAAAATGCAGAACGGACAGACACGCTAAGGATAATTGTCTGACCTTCATGAATTATGTCTTATCTGGCATGCCAAACCCAATAAATGGCCACGGACTACCCTAGTGCCGCATATGCTAGTTTAGAGGGCACCGCGACGAAGAGTGTTTATACTTGCAAAAAGTTGTAAGTACCTCGAAAAACCTGTTTTGTAAATTTTGTAAGTCAGTAAGGCATGAAGAGAAGGATTGCAGAGCATACCAGCTCCTAAGGAAAAGACAATTGACACATACTTGATGAAGAATGATGGGCAGACTCAGGATGATCCCGTGCAAACATCGTACCAGCCTGTGTAGTTCCCACCCAATCAGTATCAGAACTAGTATCGGCCTCTATGTGCGCCACATCAACCATATGCACAATAGAATCACTATTACCCGTAATATCAACAGATCCAGAACCCCCTGCAGCAACCATGCCTGCAAGGAAGGGGCCATGGAAACTTTAGTGGTAGAGGATGATTTGGTAGAGGAAGAGGTCATGTTACATGATATAACTGTGGTCAACCAGGTCACTATGCCAAATATTTCCTGGAACCTACAAAGACATGTTCATACTGTAAAGGACAAGACCATAATGTGGAGCAATGTCCCCAGTTGATCACAAAGTGGCAGGATAGAACCATCACAGGTCCTAACCTTGTGTAGAACCCAAAGCAGAATCCAAAAAGTTCAGATTATTGTTGCTGAGCCAAGAGATCCAAACGTTGCTGTCGTAACACGGGGAGGTGATGCAACCAAAGCTGATCAGGATAAACCACAAGAACAACTATAGCCATAGGTACGACCCGCAATGCAGAATAAGGTTCCATTCGATGTCTAGAAACATAATCAAGTATTCATGGACGTGCGACCAGAGTTTGTGCATCCAGAAGAACCGTCGACATCAGAATAAGTCAAGAAGATGCCGGGATGATTCCAACAAATATTTCAGAAGAAAACTCTACAAAAGGTTAGTAATCTCAAGTCGTTTCTATCAAGTTGCTTAGCATTAATACAAGAAAAAGATGCTATTGCAGAGCTACAGGAAATGATAGAAGAGACACCCATGGAGCCGCAACCTGAAAAGAGAGTAACCAGGTCAACAAGAAATTCAAAACTAGGAGCGAGTTAAGAGTGACTGCGCAGATAGGCGACTATGACATGGATTACATCATCTTAGATCTCGGGTCTGATGTCAATATTTTGATGCAACAAACTTGGGAAAGTATGGGAAATACACGTTTGGACATGTCCCCTGTCCAGTTGTAACTTGCAAATCAGGGGAAGGTCCTACCCATTGGCCGATTGCGTTAGGTCCCTGTCGACATTGAAGGGTTGCGCACATTTGTGGACTTTGAATTTATTAATATTGTTGATGACACGAACCCATACCCCACGCTGTTGAGGATATATTGGGACATAGACAACTAGAGAATTATAAACTTCAAGAAAAGAATCCTTTCATTCGAGGACAATGAGATGAGAGTGGTGTCGCCCATTGATTCATTAGAGGGACAAAGATACATTAGCATGTCTAATGATGGATAGGTTGACTATCTCGACTAGATCTACAATGTCACTGCCATGCAAGAAGACTACAATCCAACAGCGGATGGAAACCTGAGCTGGAAGAGTGCTAGTTCTTGGACATCTGACTCAAGGGAGGCCTTAGAAAATTGTCAAAACATACTACATGAGGTCTCTATGAGAAGGTGCGCAAGAGTTACAAGGTCTGTGCGACGGGTGGAGAATGAATTAAAATATTTTCCCACCTATGAGGGTCTACCTAACCTTACGACCTTCTTAATTGAGTTTGAAGGACTTGTAATAGAATCGCAGCGCTTGCCTGCGCTAGATCATGTGCTAAAAGCTACGCCCGCTAGATGGTGGGGTGTGCACAAGCAGTCTATAATAGATTGGCCACAGTGCAGAATATTGATGCAAGTCAGATTCGACGAAGAGGTCACCCTCGTGAATCACAAGTACTCGATATTGGAAAACCCTGTTGAACATCTTAACCATTGTTGCACGATATTTACAGGATGCCCGCAATAGGAATGGGTCCATCATTTCATACATGCAATGGAAATGACGCCTAGAACCTGGTATGCATCTATGGAATTGCGAAAAGGAACCCAAGATTGGGAAGGGCTCGCTAAGCAGTTCGCGCACACATTTAAATTTGTTGATGAGCAACCTACAGTTGATGTTGTGCTTCAAAATATAAAGGAGAAGATATTCGTTGAAATCCTTATGGAAGAGGAAAATTCTCACCAGTGCAGTGTGACCATTCAGCAATGGATGGCTTGCTACAATCTGGCCGAAGACCTGGACGATGACCCGACTAACATCAACATACCAGAATCAGAGGGCCCCCGCGTAGTAGAAGGAAGTGGTATTTCAAGTGACCAATTCCTTAAGCCGTTGAAAATCAAGAAAGTAAACATTGGGTCACCATAGAACCCAAATTTCACCAATATAGGATATTATTGGGATGAAGAGACAGTTGCGAAGATCACATAATTGTTGCATGAGTACCGGGACCTATTCCCTACCAGCTTTTTAGAGATGAAGGGGATAGTAGGAGATCTAGGGGAGATGAAAATACCCCTGCAACCATATGCTAAACCTAGTAAGCATCGACCCTATAGGTTGAATCCAAGGTATAAGAGAAGGTAAAATCAGAATTGGATCGCATGCTCGACGCAGGAATCATTGAAACTGTTGAGGAATCAGAGTGGATCAGCCCTATAGTGATCCAGGATAAGAAAACAATGGGTGAATTCAGAATCTGTGTCGACGTAAGGAATCTAAATGATGCATGCTTACATGATCCATTCCCAACACCATTTACAGATGAAGTGCTTGAAAGCGTCGGAGGGCAAGAAATGTATTCATTTACTGATGGATTCTTTGGCTATCATCAAGTCAGAATCACGAAGGAGGATCACCACAAAACAACCTTCGTCACTGAATGGGGATGCTACCAGTATACGGTAATGCCTTTGGACTTACGAATGCACCTACTATTTTTTCTAGAATAGTAGTCTCTACTTTTAAAGATTTTATTCATAAATTTCTTGAGGTCTACTTTGATGATTGGACTCTGTTTGGTCTAGTAAGAGACCATATTGAGAGTCTGCATATGATGTTGGCCCGCTACCACCAGTATCAAATCGCACTTAATTCCAAGAAATGTATATTATACGCACCATTTGGTGTGTTGTTGGGTCACGTCGTATGTCGTGATGGTATTTTGGTTGACCCATCAAAGATTGCAATTATTCTTGACTTACCATTGCCTACATCAGTCACACAACTCAGATCAGTACTGGGACATACAAGCTACTACAGGAAATTCATCAGAGGATATGCAACGATCACTGCACCTATGGAGAAACTACTAAATAAAGACGCAAAGTTTCAATGGACAACAGCTTGCCAGGAAAGTTTGGATAAATTGAAGAACGCAATGGCCACTGTGCCAATACTTGTGTTCCCCAACTGGAAGAAGAAGTTCCATGTTCATGTTGATACATTGTCTGTCATGCTCGGCATAGTCTTGACATAACCACGAGAGGGTGCGCTAGACCACACTATTGCTTTTTCAAGCAGAAAACTATCAACATCAGAAAAAAAAACTACACAACAATGGAAAGATAAGGCCTCACTATGGTCTATGCGCTTCAGAAGTACCAACACTACTTGTTGGGTGGACATTTTTCAGATGTACATTGATCATCCAATGCTAAAATACCTAGTCAACAAGCCAGTATTGGGGGGGAGAGATTTGTATGGCTTCTCTTGATTCAATAATTTCACTTTGAGGTCATAGTTAAACCCAATCAACTGAATGTCGGGCCAGACCACCTGTCGTGGATAGAAAGTGGTGAAGAGACAAGAATCCTAGAAGATAATTTGCCCAACATGCAACTATTTGTGATCTAGATGATGGACGATCAACAAAGTGATTTTAACGCAATCATTCACTTTTTGAGCACAGGCTATGCACCTGAAGGAATGCCAACTAATAAGAAGAAACATTTGGTTGTCAAAGTTGTCGATTATAAATTAATCGTAGGACATCTATACAAGTTGGGCGTAGATGAAATACTACGCCACTGTGTTTTTTATTATGACCTTGGGTAATGAGAAAAGCACATGCTAGTGTTGTAGGAGGACACTACGCGGGAAAAGAAACAGTGTGTGAGATATTGCAGGTAGGACTATGGTGGCCAACCATAAACATGGATACTAAAATCTTCTGTAGGCGCTGTGATATCTGCAAGAGAACATGAAAACCATTGCGCCGCGACGAGATGCTACTTGTGCCGCAGATAACCCTTCAAGCATTCGACAAGTGGCCAGTTGATTTTGTGGGACCTATCAGTCCACCAGGGAAGAGAAATGGCGCACACTACACTATCACTGCGACAAACTATTTAACCAGATGGTCAGAAGTTGCACCTGTTAAAGATTGTACCGCTGCGACCACAAAAAAGTTTTCATTTGAAAACGTTTTCACCAGATTTGGCTGTCCAAAGACACTACTAAGTGACCAAGGTACACATTTTGTTATCAAAATGATTGTTGAGCTGACTATAGAGTTTCAGATCCAGCATAAGAAGACAACACCCTATCATCCTTAGGAGAATGGAACGGTCGGAGCTTTCAACAAGATTTTGGAGAATGCATTGACTAAGGTATGCAATGTGTGCCAAGATGACTGGGATGAGAAAGTCTCAACTGTGCTATGGGCATATCACACAACTTGCTAGCGACTGACAACACACACTCCATTCAGGCTAGTATATGGACAGGAAGCTGTTGTGCCAATGGAATACATCATTCCCAGCTTACAGATTGCTGCGTTGACAGAGATGACCGATGGGGATGTTGTCGATTAGAGGTTGACGCAACTCATTCAGATGGAATAGGAATGCTTCATTGCAGGATTTTATCAGACAACTGAGAAGTAAAGACAAAAAACATGGCACGATTTCCATAGTCAGGTTAATCCATTCAAAGTCGAAGGACTTGTGTTTCTGTATGACAACAAGTTTTTCAAACACCTGGGAAAGCTAAAGACACAATGGCTTGGGCCAAATGTAATTGCGCACATCACTGATGCGGGCGTAGTAAAACTACAAAAAATGGATGGAACATATGTCACAGGAATGGTGAATGGTAAACACTTGAAGCCTTGCTACAATGGTTGCGACATGCCTGTCTAGGACCGCGCTGCATGGATTATAAAAAAAAAAAAGAGGCCAAAAGACATAAATTGTTTTGTCGCATGTCTACGATGGAACTAGCGCAAAGCACACGAAAAATCAAGAAGCACAGGAAAGGTGGAAAGTGTAAGGAAAAGCAGAAATAACAGGCTGGCCGACATTAAAGTGCGAATATCCAGCAGAGATCGAGGAGGTTATGACAACTAAGAGTCATAAATTAGACAAGATACGAGGAGAATGACAACGTACTTTTTGGTCCCATCAGTCGTCCTCGGCATAACTGCCATAACTGTACTGACAGGTACATCCCATAGATTGAGCTTCCAATTTAATGAAGGAGCGTGTCAGCTGATAAGCCCATGTGATCGATTTGACATCGACCTCCCATCGCATGACGATTGAAGGATGTAGAGGCGCATATAAATACAAGGATTCGCCATTAAAAAATATTTTACGCACACAGAGAGAGTAGAGAGAACCAGAGCCGAGAGTTTACCAAGCCGAATCCTGTCACAGAGTAAGCTGACACCCATGGTAATAGTGATCCCCCGTGAGAGTGAGCTATCTAATGCAAATGTTATCTCAGGTTGCCCAATTGAAGCAGAGATATAATCACCCGAGATATAGGAACCAGAAATTGACCCGATGGCACGAATGAGGAAGAAACCTGCTCCTACAGCTGGTCCTGTGACTGGTCCCGCGAATGCCTTTGCCAATATCCCAACCCCTAGTTCACGCCCTATGCTGAAACCAGTTCATATTTTGTCAGCTGCAGAGGTGCAACCACTTAGAGGGCTGAGAAAGGCTAGAGAGAGAGCAGCTGGAGAGTCATCCTAGCCATAAATGACCAAAAAATGGAAGGCTAAGGCCATTGTGGACAACTTGGGAAAGAAACAATGGAGGAATACCCAGAGGAGGAGGCCCTCATGAATGAGGACACACCACTTCGTAGAGACATGGATGCTGAGAGGGAAGAAGAATACTTCCCGCACTATGTTCGACCCAGGAGAGATGATGCGGAGGAGGTGACGCTTCTAAAGAAAGCGTCCACATTTTTAGTCTCAACCCGAATCCCTAACGATGTACCCCTGTTGATGGATCTAAGGAAAAAGATTTCCAGGTTGGCATTTGAAGATGTCAACACCCTCCTGCAGTTTGGCTTGAAAATAAGCAACTGCATGACTACAAATTAAGTCGGACCGACTCAGGCGCATGTCTTAATACCGATGCAGTGGGCTACTGGCGTCGCGAACGTAGGAATGTTGGACTTGTTGTTCATGCCACATTTTGGCCATAGTCTACATGTTAATACATACATGAAGTAGCTTCTGGTCTGTTTCCATAAAGGATTCCTATGGCTTGATCAACCATACTCGGTCACCGTCGAGATTGTTTCTTCAATCACAGGTCTTCCAAAGATAGGGAAAAACCTCACGTTGTGTTTGAACCACAAAGACACCACCAAGATGAAGAAAAAGTATAACCTTTAGCGCACGTGGAGGGGTTTTCAGATTGGCCCTATTGAGGACAACATAGTGCGATTCGCTACAAATCTCCTCTCTTGTAAACTGTTGCACAAGATGAGGCCAACTCAATGTACTACTGGAGTAATAGAGCCTGTAGAAATGTGCGGACAAGGAGTGATTTTCAATTGGCAGTAGTTTCTACTCAATGAACTGATAGATGATGCACAGCAAGAGCTTAACCACAAATTCCACTACTCCTGGTTGCTCATCCTGATATCGTTCATTATGTGGTCCAACCCTCCGGACTACCAGCAAATGGATGTCCCACTACTTTTCCTTGGCGCAAAGTATCAAAACTTATGGGAGAGGAAAAAGAACAAGGCCCGCCATATGGATAATAACGTCGATTTTTTTTTGCACGCCGAGGCATTGCGTGACATGATCAGGCAAACCCATAGAATACGACATGTGGCAGTGCATAGGTATGCGGTCTTCATAAATTTCCAAGCTGGTGCGCATAATATAATTTTGGAGCCAAATAACAACCCAATGAAACAAGCGCACAATGCAGGGTTCATTATCGCTGATGTTGATGTGGACACAATTGTCCAAGAGTGGCCAGATGAATGATGCGGACCACTGGAAGAGCCACTTCCTGAAGAACAACACCAAGAAGACCCACCGATGAACCAAGGCAATGGTGAGGAAAATGGCCAACGAAATGATGGAGGCAACGATCAAGATAATTAGTCGCAAGAAGAGGAAGAAGAAGATAATGATGGTGGTGATGGTGGCTCTGATCATGGTGATTCAGAGCGCACACCTAGTCCGGAGAATGTCCAGAACCAAGAGCAAACAGAATAGCAAGGACGGGAGCCCCCGCGCAAGAAGAGGAAATCTATCAAAACAACTAACACAGATACCTTGACTGAAGATGATATTCGCATGCTAGCAGATGTTGTAGCTAAGGTCGCCAAGGACAGCCTCACCGTTCTGAAGATGTAGCAGGTAAGCATAGATGATCAAGTTGGGAACAACCTTACTAAGTTTGTAGACGTCATTAACGAGGTCAAAGCCACTATTGAAGCTGAGACATATGGCTTGGATCCCAGCGTCCCATTAGTCACGCTATAGCTAGTGTCGTCAATCAAAGTGTAGATCCAGGGGCACGCACTGGAAACATGGATGGAGACAAGTGCATTTGATGATGTTGTCAAGGAGTTTGAAACACTACAGATCGACTTCTCCAAGTTGTCCTTGAGTGAAGTCTATGGCTTACAAAAGGCACCGCGTAGAAAATAAGGCCGAGGGAGAATGTTGTTGCCTATCAGGCAACAAAACAACAAAGGAAGGAGAAGGCGCGCAAGGCCCTCCTTAGGGAAAAGGAGAAATAAATTGAGGCGTGCAAGGCCCTCCTTAAGGAAAAAGAACAATAAATTGAGGCACGTGAGCAAAGCCACGTTGCGCTAGCTGAGACCATTAAGGGTGCAGTCGTAGGGTTCCCACCGGAAGTGGTCCAGGAAGATGAAGATTCAACAGCTAAGGTTTCCTGGTTGTCGTGGATTGCAGTAGAGTTAAAGAAGCAGGTTGAGTAGCTTCAAGGTTGGTAGGTAGCAAGCACACCTCCAAAAGTTCTTGAGGAACACGATAAAGCAACGTCTAAGGCTATTACGAAGATATGCGACGGAGAAAAGCTTTTCACTAAGGAAGTTGAAATCGTTTCCACTATATGGGAGGCACTTTTGGAAGATGAGACAGGAGAGAAGATAAAGTTGGATGCGCATCAAGCTGATCAGAAAATCATTGCTGCGAAGGCAGAAATGAAGAAGCTCTCACTGCAGGAGAAGGTTACTAAGATGGCTGAGATCAAACAACTTCAGCAGGAATCTCAAGCCCTATGTGACCGAGAGCGCACTAGGAATGAGGAGGTGGAAACATATCAGTCGAAAGTAGTGTGGGTGATAGGGATTATTCATCCTGTGTAGCAGAATCTTCAACATATTGCATAGTTGCTAGAAGCAGGACCGTCAGAACACATCAGTTTCGACCGAGTGGAGTGATTGGAGAAACAAGCCGAGGAAGTTAGCATGGATGTTGCTTGGATGCAGGAAGTTTTGAAGGAATTACAGGATAAGGTTGGTCCTATGGCATATCCGGTGCCATAAAAATAAGTTTTTGCGGGAAACAGGAAGTTTTGTGCACAAAATTTTGTGGAGAAGTCCCTTTTTTCTTAGTGGCTTGGGACGAGCCACATGTGAGTGTCGGGGGCCAGTTGGGCTAGGAGAAGAGAGAGGAAAAGAAGGAAAATTATACAAGGATAAATCAGATGCACAATCAAAAGAGGAAAAGTGTGCACGCGACAGGGTAAAAACAGGTCAAGAAGGGAATGAAGGAACCGGCGTAGGAAGATAAAACATACGCGTGACAGAGGAAGAGAAAAGGAAAGCTACGATGAGGATACCTGCGATGAGGAAGGCAGATCCAAGTCGATGGAAGAGGCAGGTAGAAGAGTTAAAGTTGGATAGGCAAAAAGCAAGGAAGATAGCGGAAGGAAGAACCAGTGGAAGATGGAAGGATAGTTTTTGCGGCTAGTTATGACCGGTACAGGCAAGCTAAAAGACGTTTCTGCGGCTAGTTAAAGCCATGGTTAGTGACTTCTAGGAATTTCACGGCTAGGTATGGGCCAACATTTATGTAATAGAGATATTCTGTAAATTTTTGAGTCTGTAATAACTGAGCTGTACTCAGTTGACCCTATGTGGTATCGTATGTGATATAAGTAGGAGAAACCCGCCCTGTATAAGGGTTGAGAAGGTTATGTAAGTTTAGTAAGTTGGCTAGACAATAGAAGTAGAATGTTGCAAAGCCGCGGATCTTGCAGTTGTGTGCGCAGACCGCTAGCAGAGTAGAAGAGTCGATCCAGGATGTGTGTGGATCAGTAGGAGTATATAGAAGAATAAACCAAAGAGCATGAGAGCAAGAAGATTGAATCAGAAAGACATATCTTAAGAACAGTCTGCAAGTTGCAGGCTGCAAGGTGCTATATCCGTTTCTCATGCCAAATGAAGAGCACCTTGGTGGTTTTTCCCAGATGGGTTTCCACGTTATCTCTAGTGTTATATGGATGAATGTTGTTGAATGGTGAATGTTTATGTGGATGTTTGCTTATCTTGCATTATTACAGTTACAGTTATGGTATATGAATGTTGCAGTATGAATGTATAAATGCTCAAAAGTATTGTTGAACTGCTGTGTATAAGTTCATGGTTAATCTGCTAAGTATAAATATAAGTCGCACACTGTTTGTACAGTGTAAGGGGTTGGCTGTGTCGCACCCTTGCACAAGTCATTAAGGCCTAAAGACACTGTTCGGTCGTGCAGGTGAACTGTGGCACATAGTTGTGTCGTTGTTGTAGAGTGAAAGACTCCATCCCATCGTCTTTGTCGAGCGCCTTGGCTGTGCGCCAAGGGACTATAATCCCTTTCCAACTGCGAAAACATGGTTATGGTAGTTACCCATTAAGATATCTCGGGTGAGACTGCGTGTCACATGCCCCAAGTTTGCAAAATAATATTATCTTATTTGATTTTATTCCAAGATAACATGTTAAATTTTATGCTAAGTTGTAAATGATGACTCGGCAGAGTCAAGGTTGTGAATGTAATTATGAATATTTTAATTATAAATAAATAAAAGTGGAGACAACAGCTTGGGAGAGTGGTTAAAATAGTGTTTATTGGTCAAGTTGGTGGAGGAGACTGGGTGGAGAGCAAATAGACAAGTGGCAACATCCTCAAACACTTCCAATGTTGCAAGTGGCAACCTCCCTACATTTGGGGTCATGATCCCCCAAGAAAGTGGCACCAGAGCAGGTGGCTCAATTAATGACAACTAACCCAAAAAGACCTAGGCAATCTTAATAAAAATACCCATTGAAGAGAGCTGAGGCTGCTCATTCCAAGAAGAGAATCATTCAGGTGAATGTACTTCAAAGGATTTCATTGGGAAGGGAATTTGTGGAAGGTGTTTGAGGGGTAAACTGTAGAAAGTGATATAGTATAGCTTTTCAGCTGAAGGATCTTGTTGCTGAGTGCAGAGTTAGTACTGAGTCATTGGACTAGTATTTTGTTGCTTGCTCCACCAATTCTCAGCCAAGTAGACCAGGAACAGGCTCGGGGGTCCTGATAATACGTTGTTTGAGTGCTCTCCAGGAGTTGGTAGGGAGGAACGACCTCCCAACGTTGTTGTCATCCAGCTTTAAACAGGTTCTACAGTATTTATTTACTGTGTTAAAAGTTTATATTTGAGAATGAATGATTGATAAATGATTACATGTTTTGTAGTGAACTGATAGAGCTAGTAATCCTTTAGTTATTTGAATATTGAATCTGTAATTGATGAAACAATCCTACCTGTGTTTTTCCCCGTCTGGAACGAACCAGACCGTACTCTAGCACAGGTAGTGTGTTTAAAAATAGATGAAGAATATGATAGAAGACTAAATTGAATAGATTTATTATATATTTCATAATGTCAGAATAATTTATTTCTGTCTGTAGGTTATTTTCAGTACAGAACAATAACCTGTCTATTTCTTTTTACTGTTTAACCAGCTTGTTGATGTAAGTAGGCTAGAAAAGAAATAGGCATAACTCATTATAGGTAGCAAGTTTATCATAGTAATAAGTTACTCAAGTAAATAATATGTATTTAATACAGTGCATTATTTTGTTATTTATGCAGAATGATAAACCGTGTCATGTTATATATATATTTTCTTTGTATTTTATTCATTAACCTCTTGCTTATGCACTAGAAAAGTTACAGCTAAAGTATTTTTTTATATTCATTCAATAAAGGTATAAACTAATAAATATATAGTTTAATGACTAATCATAGTAATTTAAGACTAACAGATATTATTAACTAAGTAAAGAAATGTAAAGAATAATCATGGTACTAAGAACAAACTTATTCATAATATTTAAGTTATTCTATCATTTCCATTTTATTATTTCAATAGGAAAAACAACAAGAATACAATAATGAACAACATATACATAATGTATACTTATAAAAAGAACTGTTCCTTTTAATTTTCACAAACAGGGTGTATCTGTAAAAACAAATAACAGGGTTGAAACCCATATATATATTACAATTACAAATGTCAATGCATTGAAAATGTAATTCAAATTAATTGGATTATGTAACTATTAAACAACTAGGTTATTATAAATTACTTACAGTCCTTTAAAGAACAAACAAAAAGACATTGGTAATTATTATAAACTGGAAATTTCCACAACACATTATAACGCTAGTTAAAAGTCAAACTAAATAAGTAATAGAATTTGTTAGAAATTAAGTAGAATAATTTGTTTTAAAACGAGGGTTTCCACAGGAAAAACCCTAGCTCGTAACTCTAAGCAAAAACGAGTAAAATTTATAACTAAACTATGACTGTATGTATCAGTCTTAAAAGCATTAATAATAAAATTTTACAGAGTACTTTAAGCAGAGCACAAAACTTCGCTTACAGTCGAGAAGGGTAAAAACCCAGAGTACACAAAGCATAATGTTAAGCATTTCGATAAATCGAGACAAGCTTGAAGACAGAACTATCTTTACAAGAGAACTATAGTTTAGATTTTTAAAAGCCGTAAAGCTAAACATCAAAACAAAACTAATTACATTACTCAGTTTAAGACTGATTTTACCCATCAACTAGCAAGGGTTTGAAACTTGGTAAATCAACAAACGACCTATAAAAGAGACGGCATAACTTATGGCGTGCCTAGGAAAGCTTCCCCAACTCTGGGTTATTCCAAATGACCACCCTGATACAAGTAGGGTAAAAACCCAACATATTGACCACAGGGCTTACACGTATTAAGCCACAAGCCACGGCATTCAAAGACTGTCTGCATACTTCCTCCATCGTGAATGTACATAGTCGCGAGCCCCCTGCAAGGAGTTTCAAAGACAGAGGTCAGAAAATAAATAACTTAAGATTTGTTTATGCTACCGTAACAACAAAAACACCTACTGTAAGTTAAATGAACACTAAAAGAAATTTACCTGTGGATTTGAAATATCGAACAGTCTCGTGGAATTACTGTCACCAACGGAATTTGCAAATTATAGACCCAACAGCCTGTAAATACTGAACATCACGCAACGGTGAGCCACGAGGATGACAAAAGTTTGAGCAGACAGCAAGCCAAGGGAAACGATAGAATCAACAAAACTTGCAGAGTGAGAACTCATAGCCACTAAGAATGGCTTTAAAATCAAATACCGGAGGCAAAGGCAATGCTAATCTAGGACTCGGGACAACTGGAATGGAGGAGAGCTTACGGCCGCCATGAAAACCAAGCAGAGTAGCCTCAAGGGCTAGCGTGAACTACGAAGGAGAAATAAAAAGGGTTAGGGTTACAATGATTCTTATATCTCCAACGCTTGGCCAGGAGAAGAACACGTGGTCACGATAATTTAAACCATGCAGTGAATTGTTTCTATAGTCGCCTGCATTACAATTATAAACAATTATTTAATCATTGAACACGATGCATAAACCAAATCAAAAACTAAGTTATTACTTTGTAATCGAATACACCGCTCATCATATGCTAGATCAGTGTTAGAATATCAATGTTCTAATTTACGTTGACCTAGCAAAGAGGTGTCACTATTAAACGTTGGTTATTGCCCGAGATCAAACATGCATAGAGACTTAATTCATCATTAACCTTATGTCTATTATATTGTAACATCATTAATACAATATGAATGTTGGTAACCCTTTATTTTATTTAAACCTTGACCTTGATTTGGATAGAAGTCATATGTTATATGGGAGAGCTCAAGTTAAAATATTTATAACCATCGAACAACCATAGTTCTCTTATGTAGAAACATTATAGTCTATACATGGATAATCTCTTGTAAAACGACTTTTCAAGTTGTAGCATTTATAAAATGGCATAACATAGTATTATGGAGAATCATAAACTCTATTTTAAACTTGTTTACAACCATGAACTAATTATAGACTTGAATGTCTAATAAACAACATAGTAATGCATGTTTATAAGTCATATAGGAACTAATAAATCAAATGGTAGCAAAACTATGAAGTTGACAAAGTGTTTTGTAAGAACACTTTTATGAATTTCTTTTACAGTTCAGAGTGATGAAACTCTGAAAGAATTTGGTTGTGACTCAACTTGGTATTTGCTAATGATTCACCATGTCTATCGGTTAGTAAAGTGGTTTTGGATTTATACAAAATAACTAGAAATTCGACCTTTTTCGAAAGCATCAATCTCAGAAAAACTGTTTGTAGACAGTAACTTAATACAAGAGAAGTATTATAGAAAAATAAGAAATTGAATAGGAATGATCCTACTTGAGTTTAGAATGTTTAGAACCACATGGTTTGATGTGAAGTTAAGACGTATAGGAAAACATTGTTTTCATGTGAGAAGGCATTATGGTTTTTATTTGCACAAATCAAAATGACAAGAAGTTTACAGGATGTAAGTTTCCTCGTAGAAGATAAATGTTGAACAGTTGTTACACAGATAAGATAATATGTTAATTTATACATACTGACAAAACAATCATTATAACATTGCAAGTTATGCACACTAAAGTAGAAGTTACTTTGCAACTAAAATTATAATTTTAGAGCCACAAAACAGATCTTACTGTCGCTATGTACATCTAAACTTTGTTACAAGAAAAACTGAAGGAAGCCAAACGATTTTACCTCATAGAAGTTGTTTGGAATTTAGCAGCTTAATTACTAAGCTTTATAATTGCAAATAAAACACTGCTGGATACTTTATGAATTTTAAAACGTTACTCGTTTGATCATACCTGTAAACCTATAAGAACCAGTAATCTTCTGCGTTAGCATAAATGCTAAGTAAGCCTTGGATTCAAAATTTAGATTTCACCTACTTGACATGAAAAAACTCATCAGTAAACTGAAATAAAACAATACACAAGTAAACCTTATTTTTGTTACAAAAGAGAACTACTAAGTTAACATAATTGAGATTTGGTAATACTAATCACTTGACTGTTTCTTTTATTTCTAACCTTTAGCCGTTAGTAAACCACAAGTTTTAGCATTTGTTGTTATCTCAAAATTTTAAATTTTTGTTAAAATTTGGGGTTTTGATATGTGGTATCAGAGCACAAAGTTCAAACACTAGGCCTTGTTGAATCCCAACTAGCTTTCATGAAACCGTAACTGAATTATTATGCTGATGTATATTTCTTCTTTTAAATGTTATTCAACAGAGAATTGTTTTCTGAAGTTTAACAGGCAGGTATGGAAAGGCTGGAAGAGTATGCAGAGGAGGAGTCTCCAGTTACTGAAACAAAAAATCCACCAAGAAATCCTATACCAGAGGATTTAACTACCAATTCCTCAGAATTGTTACAAACTGTAAAAGACTTAAAAACTGAAATGGAGTCTGTAAAACGAGAAAATGAAAGGATTTTGAGGGATCAAGAAGAGCTGAATCAGATCCTAACTGAAAAGTTTCAAACCGAGGGTATGGGTAGAAGAATTGAATCAGAAGATACCAGTCATCAACATAAATCTAAAAAGATGAAACATACTAAAACTGAAAGTAGTTTGTCTTCTGAAGTGTTTGGCGAACAACGAAATTACCTTTCTACTAGTGACAGTAGTGATTATAATCTGTACACTAAAAAGATGAAATACAAACCTTATGAGGAAATTTACGGGGAATTCAAAAAGATAAAACCACCAAACTTTAATGGAGAGACTAAGAAGGAGGAGGAAGCTGAATACTGGTTATCTGGGATGAAGAAGTACTTCCAAATATATAACTATTCTAACCCATTAAAGGCTAGAATGGCTATATATAACCTCTTAGGAAAGGTTGACATTTGGTGGCAGGACTTGAAAAGAGTTAAGGGAATAAAAGAGAAAGATGTAAATTGGAGTACCTTTAAGAGGTATTTCAAAAAGAAATTCCTGTTTGAGCAGTATTATGAGGAGAGAGCCAAAGAGTATTATGAGATGAAGTTAGGATCAATGACAATGAAGGATCTGAACAACAAGTTTTTAAGTCTACTTAGGTATGTACCATACCTTGTAGATGAGAAACCAAAGGTACAATGATTTCTTAGCTTTCTACCTTATCATATTAAAGATAGAATTGAATATGATAACCCAAAGACCTTGGAGGAAGCTATGAGAAAATCTAACTTCTGTTTTGAGCAGAATAGGAAGAAAGAAATCTTGGCCAACTGGAAAGCTGAGAAAAATAATAATCAGTTTGAACAAAAGAAGAAGGATTTTGTGCCTAACAGAAATTTCAAAAACACTAAGGCCAAAAATTATTCTAATAACAAGAATTTCCAAGGAAACAAGAGCAATACACCCAACAATTAGAATAATCCTAAAGGTAAGGAATTTGCAAATAATCAGGGAAATTTTACCATGAACTTTGAGCGCAAAGAGCCTATCAAGTGCTGGGAGTGTTATGGCCCACATTATGCTTCAGTCTGTCAAAACCGGAAGAAGACTGTTAGCAATATTCATACTATACAGGAGGAGATGACCGTTGGGGAGCTAGAAAGGAGCATGCCTAGAATCAACGTAGCTTTGGAGAATCGACAAGCTGAATATCAGACTTCCATGGTGGAAGTAGAAGGTATGATAAATCAGACCCTTGTAACTATTTTGATTGATCCAGGAGCTAGTCTCAGTTATATTGCACCTCAAATAGTATAAAAATGTAAATTATCTGTTGAAAATTTTAAGAATTCTTGGTTGGTTCAGTTAGCCACTAGTGCTAAAAGAAAAGTAACTTGTTTTATTAAAGAATGTGCAATAGTTATGGATAAATTGGAAACTGTTGTTAAACTTAATGTTTTTCCTCTTGGTTCTTATGATTTGCTAATTGGTATGGTATGGTTAGAACAACATAGAGTAATTCTAAATTGTTATGCTAAAACCTTCACATGTTTAAACAGTGACGAAAAACCAGTGTGTTAAAGGAATTCCTAGAAAAACTACTGTAAGGCAGATTTCTGCTTTACAACTTAAAAGAGTTATTAGAAAGGGATGTAAATCTTATGCAGTAACAATAACTGATGAGGAAAGTTTAATTAAAATATATAAGTTAAAAGTGGAAGACATACCAGTATTAAGAGAATATATTGATGTATTCCCAGAAGAAATTCTAGGACTACCTCCGAAAAGGGAATTGGATTTCACCATTGAGCTGGAACCGGGTGCAGTACCTAGCTCAAAGGCCTCGTATTGAATGAACATATTGGAACTTAATGAATTAAAATATCAATTAAAAGAATTAATTGATAAAGAGTATATTCGACCAAGTGTGTCTCCCTGGGGGGCACTTGTCATCTTCGTCAAGAAGAAGGACGGAACTATGCGAATTTGCATAGATTACCGTTAGTTAAACAAGATGACCATCAAAAATTGGTATCCGTTGCCCCACATAGATGATCTGTTTGATCAACTACGTGGAGCCACGGTGTTTTCGAAAATAGATTTAAGGTCTGGATATCATCAAGTGAGGATTAAAAATGAAGACATCTTTTAGAACAAGATATGGTCATTACGAATTTGTCGTAATGCCATTCGGGCTTACTAATGCCCCAGTTGTCTTCATGTGTTTAATGAACAACGTGATGCATAAGTATTTAGATAATTTTGTGGTTTTGTTTACCGACGACATTCTAATCTATTCAAAAACTGAAGAAGAACATAAATAACATCTAAAAATTGTTTTGCAAGAGTTGTGAGAACATCAACTCTTTGCAAAAGTTCAGTAAATGTGATTTCTTTAAGGATAAGATTCAGTATTTAGGTCATGTGGTGACCAAGGAAGGAATTTTCGTAGATCCTGAAAAGATAAGGGAAATCGAAGATTGGCCGGTTCCTAAGGATGTGACAGATGTTCGATCTTTCATGGGAATTACCAGTTATTACTGGAGGTTCATTGAAGGTTTTTCAAGGATAGAAAATCCTATAACTTGTAGAAGAAAGGGAAGAAGTTTGACTGAAATAAAAAATGTGAAGAAAGCTTTAAAAAGTTAAAAAATTTATTAACCAGCACACCTATTTTAAGAATAGTAGATCCTAATAAAGAATTTGTAGTGTGCACTGACGCCTGTAATGATGTCTTAGGTGGTGTTCTGACTCAAGAAGGGCATGTTATTTCCTATGAGTCTAGAAAGTTAAAAGTTCATGAAAAGAATTATGCAACATATGATCTGGAATTAGCAGCTGTAATACACGCCTTAAAGATGTGGCGACATCACCTAATTGGCAGAAAACTTTTTTTAATGACTGATAATAAAGGATTGAAGTATTTGTTAGATCAGTCAAATTTAAATGCCAGACAAGCTAGGTGGTTAGCTTTCTTAAGCGAGTATGACTTTGAAATTCAGCATATAAAAGGTAAAGAAAATAAAATTACTGATGCATTAAGTAGGAATGCAAGGCTGAATTTTGCAGCAGCTATCAGCACCTATGTTTCAAATTTAGATGAACAGCTTAAAGAAGGAATATAACAAGATGAAATTTACCAAAATTTGCAAGCTAAAGCTAAAGAAAATCCAACATAAAACTTAATTAAAGGTTACAGTTTAAATGAAAATTAATTTTTACTGTATAAAGATAGGATGTATGTACCTAACGTACCTAAAGTTAAGCTGTTAATTCTAGATGAAATTCATAAAACATCATATTCAGGTCATCCAGGTTATCAAAAGACTAAAACTATGTTAAGAAAAGAGTATTTCTGGCCAAATATGAAAATTGAAGTAGCAGAATATATTGCTAGGTGTTTTGAATGTCAACAGGTAAAAACTGAACATCAACACCCAATTGGTTTGCTTCAACCATTACCCATCCCTAGCTAGAAATGGGAGATAATTAGTCTAGATTTTATTACTGGGCTGCCTAAAAGTCAAAATCAGAATGATTCTATCATGGTAGTAGTTGATAAGTTAAGCAAAGAAACTCATTTTATACCTGTTAAAACTACTTATAAAGCTGCAAACATAGCTGATACTTTTCTAAAACAGATTTTCTGATTACATGGAGTACCAGAATTCATAATCTCAGATAGAGATCCTAAGTTTACAGGAAACTTTTGGAAGTCTTTGTTTAAAGGGTTAAACACCACATTAAATTTTAGTACTTCTTTCCATCCTCAAACAGATGGACAAACTGAAAGGGTAAACCAAGTATTAGAAGATCTATTAAGAATGTATGTGAAAGACCAGCCTGGTAAATCGGAGGACTATTTACATCTGGTAGAATTTGCTTATAATAATAATTATCAGACATCAACCAGATTTAGTCCTTTTGAAATTTTATATGGAAGGAAATGTAATACTCCTATCTCTGGAGTAATCTAGTAGATTGATTGGTATTAGGTCCGGAACTGTTAAAATAAATGGAAGAAATTGTGAAACAAGTGTAGGGAAATCTGAAAGTGGCACAAGATCGACAGAAAATTCAAGCGGACTTAAAAAGAACTCCAAAGGAGTTTCAGGTAGGTGAACATGTGTTCATCAAGGTAAGGCCGAAAAAGAGCTCTCTGAGATTGGGGAGTTGTGCAAAATTGGCACCTCGTTACTGTGGCCCATTTGAAATTTTGTCTAGGATTGGACAAGTAGCTTATCAATTAGCATTACCACCTAATTTAAGAGTACATAATGTTTTTCACATTTTCGTTTTAAAGAAATATGTTCATGATGCTCCTCATGTTGTCAACTGGAATGATGTACAGGTGGAAACAGAAGGATACTTTCTGGTGGAACCGGATTGTATCCTTCAAAGGAGGGAGATTACACTTCGGAACTGCACCATTGGACAGGTGAAGGTGCAATGGAAGCACCTTAGTCCAGAGGAAGCCACTTGGGAATTGGAAAGTAAAATGCGAGATGCATATCCAATTCTGTTCTAGGGGAATTCTGAGAATGGAGAATAAATAACATTGAGGACGATGTTATGTTCTAAGGGGGTGTGTATGTCACATGCCCCAATTTTGCAAAATAATATTACCTTATTTGATTTTATTCCAAGACAATATGTTAAATTTTATGCTAAGTTGTAAATGATAACTCAGCAGAGTGAAGGTTGTGAATGTAATTCTGAATATTTTAATTATAAATAAAAAAAAGTGGAGACAATAGCTTAGGAGAGTTGTTAAAAGAGTGTTTACTGGTCAAGTTGGTGGAGACTTGGTGGAGAGCAAATAGACAAGTGGCAACATCCGCAAACACTTCCAATGTTGCAAGTGGCAACCTCCCTACATTTGGGGTCATGATCCCCCAAGAAAGTGGGATGAGAGCAGGTGGCTCAATTAATGATAACTAACCCAAAAAGACCTAGGCAATCTTAATAAAAATACCCATTGAAGAGAGCTGAGGCTGTTCATTCCAAGAAGAGAATCATTCAGGTGAATGTACTTCAAAGGATTTCATTGGGAAGGGAATTTGTGGAAGGTGTTTGAGGGGTAAACTGCAGAAAGTGATCTAGTACAACTTTTCAGCTGAAGTATCTTGTTGCTGAGTGCAGAGTTAGTACTGAGTCATTGGACTAGTATTTTGTTGCTTGCTTCACCAGTTCTTAGCCAAGCAGACCAAGAACAGGCTCGGGGGTCCTAAGAAGACGTTGTTTGAGCGCTCTCCAGGAGTTGGTAAGGAGGAATGGCCTCCCAACATTGTTGTCATCCAGCTTTAAACAGGTTCTACAGTCTTTATTTACTGTGTTAAAAGTTTATATCTGAGAATGAATGATTGACAAATGATTACATGTTTTGTAGTGAACTGATAGATCTAGTAACCCTTTAGTTATTTGAATATTGAATCTGTAATTGATGAAATAATCCTACCTGTGTTTTTCCCCTTCTGGATCGAACCAGACCATACTCTAGCACAGGTAGTGTGTTTAAAAATAGATGAAGAATATGATAGAAGACTGAATTGAATAGATGTATTATATATTTCATAATGTCAGAATAATTTATTTATGTCTGTAGGTTATTTTCAGTAAAGAACAATAACCTGTCTATTTCTTTTTACTATTTAACCAGCTTGTTGATGTAAGTAGGCTAGAAAAGAAATAGCCATAACTCATTACAGGTAGCAGGTTTATCATAGTAATAAGTTACTCAAGTAAATAAGATGTATTTAATACAGTGCATTATTTTGTTATTTATGCAGAATGATAAACTATGTCATGTTATATATATATTTTCTTTGTATTTTATTCATTAACCTCTTGCTTATGCACTAGAAAAGTTACAACTAAAGTATTTGTTTATATTCATTCAATAAAGGTATAAACTAATAAATATATAGTTTAATTACTAATCATAGTAATTTAAGACTAACAGATATTATTAACTAAGTAAAGAAATGTAAAGAATAATCATGGTACTAAGAACAAACTTATTCATAATATTTAAGTTAATCTATCATTTCCATTTTATTATTTCAATAGGAAAAACAACAAGAATACAATAATGAACAACATACACATAATGTATACTTATAAAAAGAACTGTTCCTTTTAATTTTCACAAACATGGTGTATCTGTAAAAACAAATAACAGGGTTGAAACCCATATATATATATTACAATTACAAATGTCAATGCATCGAAAATATAATTCAAATTAATTGGATTATGTAACTATTAAACAACTAGGTTATTATAAATTACTTACAGTCCTTTAAAGAACAAGCAAAAATACATTGGTAATTATTATAAATTGGAAATTTCACAACACATTATAACACTAGTTAAAAGTCGAACTAAATAAGTAATAGAATTTGTTAAAAATTAAGTAGAATAATTTGTTTTAAAACAAGGGTTTCCACAGGGAAAACCCTAGCTCGTAACTCTAAGCAAAAACGAGTAAAATTTATAACTAAACTATGACTGTATGTATCAATCTTAAAAACATTAATAATAAAATTTTACAGAGTACTTTAAGCAGAGCACAAAACTTTGCTTACAGTCGAGAAGGGTAAAAACCCAGAGTACACAGAGCATAATGTTAAGCATTTCGATAAATTGAGACAAGCTTGAAGATAGAACTATCTTTACAAGAGAACTATAGTTTAGATTTTTAAAAGTCGTAAAGATAAACATCAAAACAAAACTAATTACATTACTCAGTTTAAGACTGAGTTTACCCATCGACTAGCGAGGGTTTGAAACTTGGTAAATCAACAAACGACCTGTAAAAGAGACAGCATAACTTATGGCATGCCTAGGAAAGCTTCCCCAACTCTGGGTTATTCCAAATGACCACCCGGATACAAGTAGGGTAAAAACCCAACATATTGATGTCACACCCCGATTTTGACCCCGTTTGCATGATGTATATAATGTAATTAATCGTGGCGAGGAGCTAAAGGCAAAAGCCCCACCATCAATTTGGTTGTGTATGTTTCGGCAATGGGGATAGTTGTCGATGGTAGATCGTGCTATCTGGCACATTATAGTTGGCATCATGTAAATACGCACATCAAATAAAATAAACCACAACCAGCTACGACAGTGCAACGTTAAAATGAAAAGGGCATGATTCCAAAGGATAAGGGTGTGGGGGATGTCAAACCTTGGTCTATGGGGGAAAAGCCTTGTTTGATTTGCCATCTTCCCTTGTCTCATCCAACCTCTTTAATGTCTTGCTGAGTGGTTGAGGTAGTTATTGCTGAGTAGTGGTGGCTGTGGCAGGACTATTAGTCCTTTCCCACGTGCCCACTCCACCAACGGATTCTTCCTCTTCACGTCACTGGGGCAAAGGGGCGACCTTCCATTCTCTTTCCACTCTCTCCATTCCTCCATTGTTTTGGTCTGGTCCATCCTCACATGGAGGGTTCTCTTCACGAACAGGTGGGAGATCATCATTATTACCCTCACGCGGGCAGGGGTCAGCTCTCCATTCTTTTGGATGAGTGTGGTTTGTATAAGTTTCTCCCTTCACGCAGGGAGGACTGCTTCCTCACATGCACCGTTTGAGGGATTCTGCATTGGTTGTCCATCCACACACAGAGAGCCATTCTCTCCCCTTCTCACGCACAGGAATTCTGCGTTGATTTTCCTCATACAGGGAGCAAGAGAAATCATGGCTGTCACTCAGGATTTTCGGGTGCAGGAGCCATTCACGCTCGGGGTTGTGTGCCTGTGTGTTCCATACCAGTTTCGGTGGTATGTGTATGTATTATTTCCAATTGTGGCCATGTATGTTGTCTATTGTGGTCTGCGTGTGTGTTTTCCTTTGTCCACGCTAGGAGTTTGGCTTCTCCTCTATTTTTGGGACTGTGTAAGGTCGCCATTGTTTTTATGCATTGGGCTATCGATTTGCCCTGGTTTTGGGTTGATTCTTGGATGCTAAGGCTGTGGATGTCGATTGGGTGTTGCTGTTGAGTTTTTTTGGCCACGTTAGGGCCAAGAACAATTCTGAGTTGTCTTGAGGACTTGAGTTGTTTCACCTGTTGGTTGGGATTGGCACCTGGTTGTCTTTGCCTTCTTCACAGAGTTGTGAAGGGATTGTTTTGCTGCGGTATGCAGTGGTTGGTCTTCGGACTGTTGTGAGTGGGATTAGAGGTTGGGTATGCATGAGAAGGCTGGTGTTGAGGCCACCAGCTTAGCATTATCCCTTCCTATCTCCTTGATGACTTGGTAAAACCCTGCTGTGTGGGTTTGGCTGATTGGAAAACCTTGGCTATGTGTAAGCCTGCATTGACCCTTATTCCTTGAGGAATCATGCCCAGCTCGGGGGTGGTAGTGTTGCTAAGAGATTGATGAGCACGCTGGCCTATGGTTGGGTGGAATGTTGCAGCGACGTAGCTGGTTGCGGGAGGGTTCTTCATTAAAAGATTAGTACTCATGACTATTTTATCTCTGCAATTAGATCAACTGTTTCATGAATTATGATGAACATGTGGAATGCTGGAATGTATATGTTTGCTTCCGCTGAATGTTGAGTAACTGTGTATCTTTGTATGATGGATTATGTGTCTTGATAAGTATTATTCTTAAGCTTTTAATTTCAGCATGTTGAATTCCTGTATGAACGTATGATTGGTTGCGCTGTGTATGATAGACAATTGCATCTGTGTATGTTCTACTTCAATGCATTCTGCTTCAGCAATTTTAATGAATTCACATGTTCATGGGGCTGTTTGCCCGTTTGATAGGTGTTGGTAGCATCCTCTTCGCCGGTCGGAGGGTCGGGGACGTGACAGATTGGTATCAGAGTGCATGTTGCAGCATGGGCCTGAATGGACCACCAAGATGCAGTGACAGAGGGTAGAATTACCTTCTATGCCCAGTAGAGATTAGAAATGGATGACAGAAAACTTCCATGAATTTGCCTAAGTGTTTGAATAGTCGGTTCATCGGAACACTTAGTGGGAAAGACTTCCGATGTAGCGGAAGAGTTAGTGGGAAAGACTTCCGATGTAGTGGAAGAGTTAGTGGAACAGACTTCCGATGTAGCGGGAGAGCTAGAAGGAAGCATGCCCGACGGGGAACAGTTGGAGGGAAAATTATGAAAATTTTTCTAAGTGTTGACATCTGTCGGCATAAAATAGATGTTGGGGTCGTCGGCTATTAGAAGAATTTATCGGTTGTCTGTCCATTGTTGCGGCTGACGAAGGGACTAAAACGCCGATGCAGCACTGTTAAAGTTTTAAAATTTGGCTCAAGTGTTGAAATCATCAGAAGCAGAAAGTTGTTTGAGCGTCCGTCGTTGCGGATGGCTAAACAACTACGTGTCCGATGGGTAAGGCCTCCAACCGTCGACGCTATGAAGAAAGTTTTAAAAAAATTTCTAAGTATAGAAATCGTCAGCTATAGGAAGAAGATAGTGGTTCGTGTGCCCGCTGTTGTGAAGTCTAGAGCACTAGACTTTCGACGAGAAAAGACTGCCGACGCCGGTCAAAATCAGTTCACCGATCGGAAGAAGATCGAAGATCGCGTTCCGTCATTGCGGCTGCGCATGGAACTATTTCGTCGACGAAAAGAAGAAAGTTGAGCCGATCAAGCAGTGTTGAGATCATCGAAATGCGTTAGTTGTTTGAGCAGCCGATACGTCGGCTGAGTTAGCCGAAAGGACTTCTGATGCCGTCGGCGGAAGAAAGTAGAAAGGGGAAAATTCATCTAAGTATGGAAACCGTCGGCAAAATTTCGCTGTTTGAGTAGCCGATGCACCGGCAAGTATCGGAGGAAAATAGAAGATGAGGTTGCCGATGCGGCAGCAGAAGGAAGAAGAAATATTTCCAAAATTTTTCTAAGTATAGAAAACTTCAGAAAACTTTATAAGATTGGACCGTCAACACGTCGGAGAAGAATAGAGGATCAGTCCGTCGATACGTCAGAAGCCAGAGGAGGGTCGGCCCGAAACGTCGAAAAAACTTATTTGTTCCAATCGTCGATGAGTCGTTTAGCCGCAGAATCCATAGACGTTTTACTGCCCGACATTGTGGATGCCATAGTGGTTCCAGTCGTCGACGCAGCGGAAAGGATTGTGGTTTGGATCGTCGATGAACAACAGAGAAGCTAGCTGTTTCGACTGCCGAAACATCGGGTTAATAGTCGAAATGAGAGCCGATTTTGCAGAGGAAATTTTGAGATTTTCAAGTGGATTTTCCAGCAGATTTCGACTGTTTTTCAACAGTATTTTTCAGCAATTTTTCAGTGGGGTTTATAGGTGGCTAACGTTGGCACCCAGTCCAAAATGCAGTTGTGTGTATAAAAATGCAAAGATTTGGTGAAAATCTTCATTTTTAGAAGTGGTGTGGTTTTCACACCCGAGGTCGGAATGAAGCATGTGGATAGGCGTTGGAAATATTATCCAGTAGGGAACAAAGGAAAGTCACCATAATCTGAGCATGGAGCAGCAAAGTGCTAATGACGGCTGCTGCTATCAAATGGAAAAATCTGGAAAGTTGCATGCCTAGAGGTAGCGAGGACTATGAAGGCTAACCAGCTGTTGTGTGGAAGAGGAGTTCCATGCGAGGATGTGGGACTTGAAAATGGAAGTTTCCCTAAACCCTATCTTGCTGATTATAACTACATTTCCTAAGTTTTATGGATGAAATGCACGAGGATATGCTTTTCATACATATGATATTGAGGATTATACATCTATAATGAACCACTAATGATAGTTATTGCATTGGTATTGGCATTAGTGGAAAAACCAATGACAACATGGACCTAGCTGAATATGTTGCTGATGCTGATGAATGTGACTGGAAACTCTCTGGAGAAAGGGAGGAGGCAACAAGTCCATAAAAAAAAGTTGGTGAGCATTTCTGCAATCCTCTGCAAGATACCGACTAAACTAGTAATGCCAAGGGTGTAAGTACGACCCATGAAGGTAAGAGTTGATTATGACAAATTCCATGGAATGGTAAAGGTAAGAGACCTCGTACCATGTGGATATTTGAATATAGAAAGGTGTCATGCCTGTATATATTGGTTGAGCTTAGTATCCCAAGGAAAGTAAGTACTGATGATCTTGATTATAGTAATGCATCATATATGAAGTAGTCATGGTTAGGCCATGCATGGTATGTTTGAATGCATAGTACTCATGAATCAATGCAAGGTAGCATTGAGTGGATGTGCATTGAAAAGATTTTATGAATCTTGCAGTCATGCATTGAATGGATACATACGAAGGGTGTGAGTGACTGATTGCATACGTATAGGTGCGAATGTTGTGATGTATTGCATGAATGCATTGAGATGAGTGCATGTGATGTTATGAATAACTAATGGCTGAAATGATGAATTGATGACAATTCAGGAACCATTTCAAAGGTTGTTATGAATGCAGGATAGTAAGTGCCTAAAGAGGATAGTCATGATCAATCGGCTGCCAGAAATGCTCTATGGAAGAGCAAGGTGGTACAAATGATACGCTTGTGAAGTAAGGAGTATCTAAACATTTCATTTAATTGCATGAATGATGTGACTATGCCTTGTAAATGTTAGTATGATAATGATTGCATGAAGTAAATGAGTTTTGGTAATATTGATGTGATTAACAGCTAGAAGTATTTGAATTTTATAAATTCTGAAAATGCTTTAGTGATGGTTGTAGCAATGAGAAGGTTATATGCACCTAGACTTACCAAGTGCTTGGTTGATTGAAGCTCAGGTTTCAGGTAGATTATTTAGAGCATGGCAATGAGAGTAAGACCATGACAAATGTCGGAATCTACCATGTGAAAGAGACAAACCTTATGAGAAGAGTCTCGTGGATGTGAAAATAGTTGGTATGCATAATGGGTTGTTAAATTTGAGTTGTGAATTTCGGATTTAAGAAATTGCTGACAACTACTAATCACTATTGGCTTGCATAAGATTGTGTCAGGAGGAAGCATTGTAAGTGGGTATTCATATTATGCTAGTAAGCATAAAATTATAATGGGCATAGTAGTGCTGCTTACAAGAGACCCACAAATGCGGATCACCTCATTGCTAAGCAAACTAATTTCTGTAGTAGACAGAGTTGCAAATTCTTATTGAATTTAATTACTAATGTAATTGCTTGGTTATGTAACAATCAATTTGGATTGTATTATCAGATAATGATTGATTGTTTGGCTATTTGATGAATGTGTCAGGGGTACACATTGCAGGAAGATCATGTGTGATGACTTGCAAGAGCCAAACTTCATGGGGAGGTTTTCCCTTATTTTGGAAATGGGTTTCGGGTGAAACTCCATTGGACATTTTGGAAATGTTTCATCTGCACTGCATGTTTGGTAAGCAACATGAGTGAGATGGTATAGACTATGTCGGTAAGACATGTGTGGATATGAAATGTAAAAAGGAGTTGGGATGGCTAACCGAGGGACTGTCAACTCAGAGAAGGGATCCCCATTTCTCCTTAACGAAGGAATACTGCATCGAAAAATGGATAAGTGTTCTGTGACCCTTGCTAAGAATATGCATGTTTGATTGTTAAATTCCATATGCAGAACATGTTTTGATTTTATTTCCATAATGATTGATTGCTTGAGTATGAATAGGACCTACATGGCTCACAGCGGAAAAGAGTGCACACTTTCCCGATGTCGGATCATGAAAGGGTTTTCAATATTGATTACACCCTAGGGAGTGGACGCACTCCTGGTGTCTCAATACTTGATAGTGAATGATATGAAATATGATTATAGTTTTGGAGCAATAACGCTTATGAGTTTGCTTATATTGCTGTGTTGACAGGATAAATAGATGCAGTTGGGTGTTGCACCCTAAAGGTGAAACGTAAAAGGTAAATGGTTGTTGTGAGGGGTTGTGGAGTAAGGGCTATTGTTGATATAAGTGTATTGTTGGTATAAGTGTATGTTGGGTTGTTATATGCCTGAGGATCCATAGTAGATCCTAGACCTAGAAATGGTCATGATAAAGTTCCAAGCCCAGTCAACATGTGGATGTACTGGTTGGACATTAATTAATTGATGTTGTGGAGCAGCCGGCGTGCTGACCTAACATCCAAGTCCATAGGCGATCCCAAGGCTTGCAAAGCGAAGCAGGATCCTATGGACCAATGAGGAAACGCATAATACAGATAAGTATTGGATCATTTTGCTTATGAATGTACATGTGTATATGATTTGGTTATGATGTTTTAAGCTCTTGTTCTAGAGATAAAACCGATGAGAATAAACTAAACATGTGAATCTATTCAATGTTTGGATATAGGTATCGCTGGGAGAGAGGACTATGAGAGCATCCTAGGGGTGCATGTGGACATGTGACTGTTCTAGAGAGCTCGAAATGAGCGGTAATGGAAAAGGTGCTAGTAAGACTATGGAGGTCCTAGCAGCCGAAACAAACCATGTGGAGAGACTCCATGGTTTAGAGGTCTAGAAGACACTAAGTGTCATGACCAAGAGGGATTGGTCCAGCATTCACGGTGAAGTGAAAGAGGCTAAGAGCATGAAAAGCCACAGCGGTGGTGTGGGTTCCAGGATGGAACAAAACAAAGAGGAAAAAAAAAACTCTTGCTACTCTCTCTTGCCCTTTTTAATTATATATATATATATATATATATTTATGCATTGTGAAAACAAAAGATTGTTGAATGCATGTATGACTGAAAATGGAATGTGTGTATTTGCTGAAAGTAAATTATGAATGCTGAAATAGTTAATTCCCTGCCCAAGAATGGACATGAATGAGCTCGTGTGCCTGTTGGGAAGGCATGAAAATTATGAAAGTCTCCTTGATGAGGCTTGGACTGTCATGCCAATTGGGTAATTAATTGATTGATTTTAATGTTTATATTATGCTTGGTCTGACAGGATTTCAATGGTGCATTTCACAGGTGAGAAAAGTGAAACCCGATAGTGCACATTGATCATGGCAGAAAATCAAAAGTTGCTAGAATTAGCTGGAAGTCTCCTTCAAATGATTGCCAAGACCCAAGAAAATCTTAGGGAGATGCTCAAGATACAGAAGAGGCAGAATGAAATGAACCACCAGATTTTGCAAGACTCTATTGGTTTGCAAAGGGAGGTGAAAAGCCTTCTGGGAGAAATCGGCAAGAGAAAGGAAGGTGGATCAGCGATGGGGCATTTGTCCAAGCGACCCATTAAGAAACGATCCAGGCATGAAGACTCAAAGGAAATTGAACAGGTAAAGATGAAGCAGCCAGTGAAATGCTGGGGATGCGGGGGACATCATTTACGCCGGGACTACCCAATGAGGGAACATGATTAGGGAAATAGCCGCAAAGTTCCTAGACTTCGAGATAAGCTGGAAGCTGAGAACCAGCAGGACAAGTCCGTGGAAGCCAAGGGGCTTGGTCTTGCATGTTCATAGTGAATAATTGAACATGGGACAGATCTGTAAAATTTTGAAATTTTGATGTGCAATTGTATATTATTGTATATGTATTCCTATGTATTGGAACACCGAGGACGGTGTTATTCCAAGGGGGAGGGGAATGTCACACCCCGGTTTTGACCCCCTTTGCATGATGTATATAATGTAATTAATCGTGGTGAGGAGCTAAAGGCAAAAGCCCCACCATCGATTTGGTTGTGTATGTTTCGGCAATGGGGATAGTTGCCGATGGTAGATCGTGCTATCCGACACATTATAGTTGGCATCATGTAAATACGCACATCAAATAAAATAAACCACAACCAGCTACGGCAGTGCAACCTTAAAATGAAAAGGGCATGATTCCAAAGCATAAGGGTGTGGGGGATGTCAAACCTTGGTCTATGGGGGAAAAGCCTAGTTTGATTTGCCATCTTCCCTTGTCTCATCCAACCTCTTTAATGTCTTGCTGAGTGGTTGAGGTAGTTATTGCTGAGTAGTGGTGGCTGTGGTAGGACTGTTAGTCCTTTCCCACGTGCCCACTCCACCAACGGATTCTTCCTCTTCACGTCACTGGGGCAGAGGGGTGACCTTCCATTCTCTTTCCACTCTCTCCATTCCTCCATTGTTGTGGTATTTTCCATCCTCACGCAGAGGGTTCTCTTCACGAACAGGTGGGATATCATCATTGTTACCCTCACGCAGGCAGGGGTCGGCTCTCCATTCTTTTGGATGAGTGTGGTCTGTATAAGTTTCTCCCTTCACGCAGGGAGGACTGCTTCCTCACACACACCGTTTGAGGGATTCTCCATCGATTGTCCATCCACACACACAGAGTCATTCTCTCCCCTTTTCACGCATAGGAATTCTGCGTTGATTTTCCTCACACAGGGAGCAAGAGAAATCGTGGCTGTCACTCAAGATTTTCGAGTGTAGGAGCCATTCACGCTCAGGGCTGTGTGCCTGTGTGTTCCATACCAGTTTTGGTGGTATGTGTATGTCTTCTTTCCAATTGTGGTCGTGTATGCTATCTATTGTGGTCTGCATGTGTGTTTTCCTTTGTCCATGCTGGGAGTTTGGCTTCTCCTCTATTTGTGGGACTGTGTAAGGTCGCCATTGTTTTCATTATGCGCTGGGCTGTCGATTTGCCCTGGTTTTGGGTTGATTCTTGGATGCTAAAGCTGTGGACGTCTTTTGGGTGTTGTTGTTGAGTTGTTTTGGCCACGCTAGGCCCAAGAACAACTTTGAGTTGTCTTGAGGACTTGAGCTGTTTCACCTGTTGGTTGGGATTGGCACCTGGTTGTCTTTGCCTTCTTCACAGAGCTGTGAAGGGATTGTTTTGCTGCGGTATGTAGTGGTTGGTCTTCGGACTGTTGTGAGTGGGATTAGAGGCTGGGTATGCACGAGAAGGCTGGTGTTGAGGCCACCAGCTTAGCATTAGCCCTTCCTATCTCCTTGATGACTTGGTAAAACCCTGCTGTGTGGGTTTGGCTGATTGGCAAACCTTGGCTATGTGTAAGCCTGCATTGACCCTTATTCCTTGAGGAATCATGCCCAGCTCGGGGGTGGTAGTGTTGCTAAGAGATTGATGAGCACGTTGGCCTATGGTTGGGTGGAACATTGCAGCGACGTAGCTGGTTGCGGGAGAGTTCTTCATTAAAAGATAAGTACTCATGACTATTTTATCTCTGCAATTAGATCTACTGTTTCATGAATTATGATGAACATGTGGAATGCTGGAATGTATATGTTTGCTTTCGATGAATTTTGAGTAACTGTGTATCTTTGTATGATGGATTATGTGTCTTGATAAGTATTATGTTTAAGCTTTTAATTTCAGCATGTTGAATGCCTGTATGAATGTATGATTGTTTCCGCTGTTTATGATAGACAATTGCATCTATGTATGTTCTACTTCAATGCATTCTGCTTCAACAATTTTAATGAATTCACATGTTCATGGGACTGTTTGCCCGTTTGATAGGTGTTGATAGCGTCCTCTTCGCCAGTCGGAGGGTCGGGGACGTGACAATTGACCACAGAGATTACCCGTATTAAGCCACGAGCCACGACATTCAAAGACTGTCTGCATACTTCCTCCACCGTGAATGTACATAGTCGCGAGCCCCTTGCAAGAAGTTTCAAAGATAGAGGTCAGAAAATAAATAACTTAAGATTTGTTTATGCTACCGTAACATCAAAAACACCTGTTGTAAGTTAAATGAACACTAAACGAAATTTACCTATGGATTTGAAACATCGAACAGTCTCGTGGAATTACTGTCACCAATGGACTTTGCAAATTATAGACCCAATAGCTTGTAAAGACTGAACCTCACGCAACGGTGAGCCACAAGGACGACCAAAGGAAGTTTGAGCAGACAGCAAGCCAAGGGCAACGATAGAATCAACAAAACTTGTAGAGTGAGAACTCACAGCCACTAAGAATGGCTTTAAAATCAAATACCGAAGGTAAAGGCAACGCTAATCCAGGACTCGGGACAACTGGAACAGAGGAGAGTTTACGGCCGCCATGAAAACCAAGCAGAGCAGCCTCAAGGGCCAGTGTGAACTGCGAAGGAGAAATGAAAAGTGTTAGGGTTACAATGATTCTTATATCTCCAACGCTTGGCCAAGAGAAGAACACGTGGTCACGATAATTTAAACCATGCAGTGGATCGTTTCTATAGTCGCCTGCATTACAATTATAACCAATTATTTAATCATTGAACACGATGCATAAACCAAATAAAAAACTAAGTTATTACTTCGTAATCGAATACACCGGTCATCATATGCTAGATCAGTGTTAGAATATCAACGTTTTGATTTACGTTGACCTAGTAAAGAGGTGTCACTATTAAACGTTGGTTATTGCCCGAGATCAAACATGCATAGAAACTTAATTCATCATTAACCTTATGCCTATTATATTGTAACATCATTAATACAATATGAATGTTGGTAACCCTTTCTTTTCTTTAAACGTTGACCTTGATTTGGATAGAAGTCATATGTTATATGGGAGAGCTCAAGTTAAAATATTTATAACCACCGAACAACCATTGTTCTCTTATGTAGAAACATTATAGTCTATACATGGATAATCTCTTGTGAAACGACTTTTCAAGTTGTAGCATTTATAAAATGGCATAACGTAGTATTATGGAGAATCATAAACTCTATTTTAAACTTGTTTACGACCATGAACTAATTATAGACTTGAATGTCTAATAAACAAAATAGTTATGCATGTTTATAAGTCATATAGGAACTAATAAATCAAATGGTAGCAAAACTATGAAGTTGACAAAGTGTTTTGTAAGAACACTTTTATGAATTTCTTTTACATAGTTTAGAGCAATGAAACTCTGACAGAATTTGGTTGTGACTCAACTTGGTATTTGCTAATGATTCACCGTGTCTATCGGTTAGTAAAGTGGTTTTGGATTTATACAAAATAACTAGAAAGTCAACCTTTTTCGAAAGCATCAATCTCAAAAAAACTGTTTGTAGACAATAACTTAATACAAGAGAAGTATTATAGAAAAATAAGAAATTGAATAGGAATGATCCTACTTGAGTTTAGAATCTTTAGAACCACGTGGTTTGACGTGAAGTTAACACGTATAGGCAAACATTGTTTTCATGTGAGAAGGCATTATGGTTTTTGTTTGCACAAATCAAAATGACAAGAAGTTTACAGGATGTAAGTTTCCTCACAGAAGATAAATGGTGAACAATTGTTACACAGATAAGATAATATGTTAATGTATACATATTGACAAAACAATCATTATAACATTGCAAGTTATGCACACTAAAGTAGAAGTTACTTTGCAACTGAAATTATAATTTTAGAGCCACAAAACAGATCTTACTGTCGCTACGTACATCTGAACTTTGTTACAAGAAAAACTGAAGGAAGCCAAACGGTTTTACCTCACGGAAGTTGTTTGGAATTTAGTAGTTTAATTACTAAGCTTTATAATTGCAAATAAAACACTGTTGGATACTTTATGAATTTTAAAACGTTACTCATTCGATCATACCTGTAAACCTGTAAGAACCAGTAATCTTCTGCGTTAGCATAAATGCTAAGTAAGCCCTGGATTCAAAAGTTAGATTTCACCTACTTGACATGAAGAAACTCATCAGTAAACTGAAATAAAACAATACGCAAGTAAACCTTATTTTTTGTTACAAAAGAGAACTACTGAGTTAACATAATTGAGATTTGGTAATACTAATCAATTGACTATTTCTTTTATTGCTAACCTTTAGTTGTTCATAAACCGCAAGTTTTAGCATTTGTTGTTATCTCAAAATTTTAAATTTTTGTGAAAATTTGGGGTTTTGACACTGCGCCTGCTTCGCTGGTGTTGCCGACTGAGCTTTCTATGTCGGGCCGATGTCTTGGGGTGTCATGTTGGTATTGTGTTGAGTGACTGAACTGCAGGTCGAGACAAGAATTAGATAGAGGCCAACACCCTTTGCTTCCATTCTATCACTCTACTAGTCTAAGTTCTCACACAGGAAGCTAAGAAATGGGAATGGTGTGCTAGGTCATATCCCATAGGCAGTGGAGACGGACATGAAAGTAGTAGTGGTAAGCATTGTGGTTCTTGGAAGAGGTAGTTCTGAGAGTTGCTAGAGTAAGTGTTAATCTACCTGTGGATCCATGGTCTCAGCTCAAGGTTGACCTGTTCAAGCGAGGAAGGCTTAATGGTTTCTACGACTAGAAGGAAAGTCATCTTGTTGTAGCTAGTTTCCCATATCTTGAGATAAGTATTTCTCATATGATTTTATTTGTGTTTTAACATATTATTATGATGATTATGTGCAAAGGTGGCTGAATTGAATTATCTATGTGCTTGATTATTGTATGTCATAATCTGGTTACAGGAAGAATGGACTCCGTAGGATTCGAATCCAAGATGATATTCATTCTGATCTTCTTTCTCTTCTTCAAAAATTGTAATTATGAATCTACGGTACTAGGAGGGGTGCAATCATATGTTTTGGTTCACCATTCTCTGTTCATTTTTATTCTTTGGGACCCATTCCATTGTGTCTGGAACAACATTTATAGTAACAATCTCCTTTTGTTTCTTCAAAAATTCTTTCTGGATGACCAAGATATGTCCATTTTGGACTAGTAGTTTTCACGATGCTAGGTTTGAGCGCACCAGTTGTTAGATTGGAAATGTTCTATGCATGGATCTGATCCTATTTTTATATCTGTTTTTTTTTATAATGTAATCTGAATGTAATATTGATTGATGACTAGAGGTAGTACGTCATGCGATCTAAAACATATTAGTGAAAAATGGTTGTAGGGGACAACCATTGGGAGGTGATTTTGTGGGTTGTGATTGCAACAGGTGCCTTTCGTTTTCCTTTGGTTGTGGTGTGTTTGTAGGTTACAACCTACATATGTTTCTTGATATGTGCTTTCCTTCGTTTTTATCTTCACTGAAATCACACATCGAACAATACCACAAACTAATTAAATCTTCAAACAATTAACGACACAATACTTGATAATTATAAACTATGTTTTTAATAATCTTTACGAAGTATACGAAATATTTAATGTAGGATCTTAATCACACTATGATAATATAGATTCAGTATTCATGCATTGAATGCGATTATGAGCTTAAATTTAATGTTGATAGAGTTTATTGAGTGTTGAGATTGTTTAACTAAGGGCGACAAATTATTTAATTAAGTAATGCAACCTTAGTAATGTTTATTAAAGTTAGAGCTTTAATTAATGATTTAATGGGTAGCTGTCCTAACCTTATTTCATTTTTCTTAAACCAAAATTTGGAACCTTTTGCCTTGTCATAAGGCTCGGGGACATTACACAATATTTTCTCTCTCACTCAATGCGTGGGATTCTCATGTTATAAATTGGCCACAAATTGGCGGAGTTCTAAAATTAGAGATGTTGAGTTATCCATTTATGTTAGGGTAAATGGGTTAATATTGTGGATGGGTTTGTGGCATATTCCAAAGTTCAGATAAACTAGTTGTCTCTTGTGCAAATTCAACAACAAGGTCATTCCATCCACATATTTTATTGACAAGTTGTGATAAGGAGACTCTATGACAAACAAGTCATCGTGACCAAGTATGAAGATGACAGACTATTGAAGCTAAAAGAACCATCTGTAGGAGGTCATGATTTTTCTTGCCTCTCTTAGCATGAAGAAGCTACATTGTTATCTAGTCTCTCGTGGCATGCTAGCTATGGACATATCAATTATAACAGTTCCAGGATGTAGAAAAAGAATGGCATTTCTGGTTTTCCCAACTTTTCAAAGAAGTTGAAATAATGTGGTGCTTGTATTCTTTGCAAACATAGTAAGCAACCTTTCCATGAGTCAAATTCCATAACCTGTAGAAAATTAGATTTGATACACTCTAACTTGTTTGGCCTCATGCATGTTTCTTCTACAAATGGTAATAGATTAATCATGACTTTTATTGATGATTACACTGGGATGTGTTGTGTCTATTTATCAAAGAATAAATCCAAGGGAAATTAAACATTTAAAATTTTTCATATATGACTTGAAAATGAAGCACAATCTCATAATGACACTTTTCATATTGATAATGGAAAGGATATGACTCTAAGGATTTTCAAAACTATGGGATTGTGCATCAGACAACTATTCCATATAATCCTCAACGGGATGGAGTAACACAAATAATGAACATGACACCCTTGAATATGGTACACTCCATGCTATTCTTCAAGAATACTAAATTGATGTTTTGGGGTGATGTATTTTTGTATGCAGCCTATATTAGAAACACAAGTCTATCTCACACTCTTGGAAACAAGACTCCATATGAAATGTGGTATGGCTCCATTCCTTTGGTAAGCATCTTACGGTATTTGGTTCCACTTGTTATCCTTTAATTTCAAAGAAACAAAGAAACAAGTTCGGTGCAAGGAGTCAAAAGTACATATATTTTTGGGTACTCAAGCACCATCAATGCATACTATCTTTATGATGAGGTAAACAAAAAGCTTGTACATTCTAGAGATGCCATTTTTCTTGAAATGATTAAAAATGACAAGTCTATTTAGATGCAACTTGATCATATAGATAAATTTACCCATCTTGGTTGATCAATCTTTAAAATCTCCTTTTGTAGCACCATCTCTCTCTCATGAAGAAGTTCTTGCCACTTCACTAGAATAAGATGTTCAATTGGATGATATAAGTGAGAGGATTGGAAGACTGAATCTTAAAGAGAATGATGTACCATTAGCTAAGCAACCTAGAACCTCATAGATAGTTCCAAAGTAGGTCACAAAGACACTTGAAAGTGTTCATCCTAACGATTTCAGAAAGACAAGAACTCAAATTTCGACAAGGCAAGAGGATGGAGGAGATGCAAATAATTCAAATTCAGGCAATGTAGAAGATATGGATGTTTCGTATCATTGTGAATTAAATTTATCTGCTAACATTAAACTAGCTTCCTTTGAAGAAGTTGTTGCTCATGCTGAGTGGAATAATCCAAGCATAATGAATATGATGTTGTCATTAAGAATGGGACATGGAAGTTGGTGGACTCTCCATTTGAAACCAAACCAATTTGTTGTAAGTGGGTCTACAAGAACATGTACAAATCAAATGGCTCACTCAACAAGCATAGGGTGAGGCTCATGGCAAAAGGTTTTGCACATAAAGAAGGCATCGACTTTGAGGAGTCTTTCTCCCCCACAAAAAAATGGTATGCCATTTGCACTCTATTGTCTTTGGTTGCACAAAATGGGTGGAAAGTTCATCAAATGGATGTGAAGACTGCTTTATTGAATAGAGACTTGAAAGAGAGTGTCTTCATGTCTGACCCTGAACGCTTTGTTGTGAAAGGACAATAACATAAGGTATGCAAGCTCATCAAGTCATTGTATGACATGAAACAAGCACCTCACATATGGTATGAAAAGATAACTAAGCATCTTTTGAAATTAAATTTCAAACACTTTAATCTTTAATCTTGATGATGTAACTTGGATGTATAGTACTTCGTTCATTTCATATATTCGAGAATATCTTGGTTGACTTGTTCAAGGAAGGAAACAATGTCCATCTCATTGCTTGACCGTAATTCATCAACATCTCGTTCCTAAATAAGATACAACTCAAAAGGTTCAATGAAACAAAAGAAGTTCGGGTGTGATACTTCTTTCTTGCTTAAGTTTGTTAATTATAGCATGTAAAAGACAATTATGTGGAAAAATGACAATGAAGGATCGAAATTGAAGAGAAACTAAGACACTTATGCAATGTGTATACGATTTTCATATAACTATAATCATACAATTTCCTCCGAGAAGATCATAAGTTCAAATTTAAAAAAAAAAAAAAAAAATATACACACATTTGTAAATTTTAACAGTTACATCTCTACAAAATCTAGAGATCCGTTGCCCCCCTCCCCAAAAAATGATAACCTCTCATTATTATTATAACCATAACAATCAACTCTAGATTGAGTGTTTAAAAACATTGATTGTATTACTCCACCACTTAAATATAGCTGGTAACATATCAGGATGGATTCTTTCCTTGCATTTATCCGTGATATTCTTTTTAACTATCACAGAAATACATTTAATTACAACATCGTATAAATATAATATAATAACAATCCAGCCCAGCCTATTCGACATGTTTGTGTATATTCCACGTGTCACTTTTTTGGAACCGCCCGATGAAGCGAGGCCTACATCTACCCCGTGCCATCACCATGTGCTCTTACCCATACACAGCTGGCACTGACACACACATAACCCCATCATAGCTGGCACTGACACATACATGGGTTCCACGTATGCACGTGAGGGAAGATGAGTGCGTGAATGGCGGTATTCCGGTATTTGGAGAAGAAGGGGGTTTGACGGTTTATATTACAGGAGGAGCCGGTGTTTGTGTTTGTATTGTGAGGGCGTGGCGCGCTTTAATCCTGCACTCCGTTGAAGCGAGGATCTTCTTTCATTTCTTGGTATCCGACATCGACATTTCTTCTTCTTATTTTCAGCGATGGCCTTCTCGACGGTATCCGTTACGCTTCTGATGCTCTCTGTCGCATTCTTGCTGATGCTCTGTGTCGCCAATGCGCAGGCTCCCGCCCCTGCTCCCATGTCCGATGGTAAGATCTCGCTCCTCCATTTTATTTCGACAAAGTAGGTCTTTAGCGGATTCGTTACGGGACTTTGATGTAAAGCAACGGGGATTGATTGAATGCATATTGTTGTTGCAGGCACCGCTATCGACCAAGGAATAGCCTACGTGCTCTTGTTCATGGCGCTGGCTCTGACCTACCTCATCTATCCCCTCGACGCCTTCCCTTACAATCTCTTTTGAGGTTCCGGCGATCCATTATCCGTTTCTTGACAGAAAATAGAGAGAAAGGGTCTGGATTTGTATTATAGACGCCGACGGAACCTTGTATATTGGATTTATCTTAGATTTTGATGTAATGCCGGGCAGATCCGAGGGATTGATTCAGTTTTCCATTGATATTTGTTTTGCGTATGTACATGCATTTGATTTATAGCTATTATTGAGCACTGCTATGCAATCTTTATAAATTTCTTTTAAAGACTTATCAGTGCATGCTATTGATCTCTTCAGCCTGCTCTTGTTGCGTTCTTTAGAAGTCGGCTGCCGGCTTTTTCTCAGACGTGGTAAATTATTTATCGTTCTCACCCTCCCGGGGCAACATTGAATTATTTTTCAGTGGTTGGATTTTTTATTAGTGGAAGGATTTGTTATTAATAAGAATATTATAGTTGCGCAACATCACTCCAGCCTCAGAAAAGTTTCATGCATTTCCAGATTTGGGGATGGTACCCTGAGAAAATATTTAAATCAAAGGACAGTACCACTCCACCCTCTGAGAAAGGTTTCATGCATTTGCAGATTTTTGGGATGGTAGCCTGAGGAAATATTTAAGTTTCATTCATTTGCAGATTGATTTTTGGGATGGTAGTGGTACCCTGAGGAAATATTTAATTCAACGACAGTACTACTCCACCTTCAGAAAAGTTTTATGCATTCCCCAGGTTTCTGGAATGGTACCCTGAGTAACTAATTTAATTTAAGAGTTAAAAAGATAGTTAAGGGGTTTATAATTTACTCTATATTTTTTGTCCAGTTAAATTTATGGTTTTCTATCCAAGATTTTTTATATACATTTAGTCATATGTTTTGAAGCTGGGTAGACAGTCACAACAGATTTCCCCAACTACCGAGTTTACAAGTGAAATCCAAATTTTCATCTAAAATTATGCAATCTTTGTATAACAAATTTATTAACCCACAAAGTTTTTCCCATCATTTTACCGAAGGGTTTATCATCATATCACCCAAGATTGTGAAATCTTTGTACACCAAATTTAGTAACCCTTAAAGTTTTTACCACCATTTCACCCAAGATTGTGCAAATCTTTGTACAACAAATTTAGTAACTCAGAAAATTTACAACAAAGTTACATACCTTCTACTCTGCTATAGAATGGCTTTTTTCTTTGGCACAATTATTCTCATCTTTCTTTGAAGGTGGAAAAACTTAAACTTATCATAAGCTAAATTATGATAATTTAGTAATTTTCAATAATTGCTATTTATAAATATGGACTTATATTATTATTAAAAAAAAAATCATAAGCTAAATTATCATACATTTAGTAGTAAAAACAATTTTCAATAATTGCTATTTATAAATATGGACTTCTACTATTATTAAAAAAAAAAAATTAATAAACCTATTAGTAGTTTGTAAGAGAGCATACCTTTACTTCTACCATATACTTCTTTGTAAGATATATATAACCCTTGTGAATCCTGCATACTTCTTTGTAAGATATATATAACCCTTGTGAATCCTGCATTTCGGCTTGACTTAGAAAGTTTATCAAACGTGAAAGAAAAATGTCGTTTCATGGTCATTACAGCTACTTCATTTTGTTTCATATCTCCTCTGTAAATCTTGTTGTTATATAGTGCTGGATACCAGGAAACAACAATGTTGTCAATGCAATCTTTGCTCAACTAGATTAATGTCCAGGCCATTAAAGTTGAAGAGGATAGAGCTTGAGCTGATTGTGTTTGAAATTATATAATTTATATTCGGTTTTGGCATTGTCCATTATGCTAGAAAAACTAGTTAGCAATATTACACTATACATTTGTACATTTAGAGTAGGGCTTTGAAGTTGTAAAAATATGGACACTATGGGTTTTAATGCAGCAGGTGCCTCAAACTAACCACCAAACTCTTGAATTATGTCAAACTAACTTGAGGTCATACAACAAACTCTTCCATGTCAAGCTCTTTTCTGATCTGTAATATTTCTTTCACGTTTCTCTTCTTCTCATCCATTTCAAGAGCATTTTCTTTCAAGTTTCTCTTCTTCTCATCCATTTCAAGGGCATTTTAGATCTATTAACATCTGCACAATACAAGGGTATTTTAGATCTCATCCATTTCAAGAGCATTTTCTTTCAAGTTTCTCTTCTTCTCATCCATTTCAAGGGCATTTTAGATCTATTAACATCTGCACAATACAAGGGCATTTTAGATCTATTAACATCTGCACAATACTCCCCCATAATTCCAGGTTTATTGATATACTCCACAATTCCAGGCTTATTGATATATAGATATTTTTTTTTTGGGGGGGGGGTCTGATATTCATGTATCAAGATCAAGTACTACAATATCAAGGAGGGTATTGATAAACCTCGAAATATAATGTGGACTAATAGTTAGATTGGGATCATAGGGCTATGTGTTTGGTTTCGTATGTTTACCAACATCTGCATGTTTTGGTGTAACTACAAACCTTACACCGTATGGGAGCTCAGGTTTTATATTCAATTCCATCGAGTTACATCAGAGATGGGTGTTGGAGTATCGGTTGAAATGGCACCTAAGGCCCTATTTGACCCTACAAAGACACTAGACAAAGTGTTCTCTACCGAAGTTATCAGAGATCACGAATTGTATTGTAGGTGTATATGAATTACACTATTATTGTTGTAGCAGTATATCATCCCAAAGACAAGTCTTATTTCACGATGGAGACAACATACAAGTGCAATTATTGATCAAGTACCAGCATATAATGTTTCCCAAAACGTGAGCATGAGAGTGTATGCAATGATTAGCGATTAATGATGTCAGTCATTCACATGAATTTGATAATAAAATTGGTAGCAGGTAAGGAAGGGTTGAAAAGGGACTAGTTTAGGTATTGGAGATGAGGATGAGGGAGAACTAAGGTGCCCTACCCTAGGGTGTCCAAGGTAAGAACAACTTCAACAAGAGAAGAACAAAACCTAGGCAAGTAACTACCCCAGAAACCTATGGATAAACATAAGAGGGGCTCTCACAAGGAGACGCTACCCTTCTTCTTCAAAGTGAAAAAGGCTGGTAATGACCTACTAGAGAAAATTCAGCCCTAAAGCTACCATTCAGTTCTGAATATGCATCATTTACCAACATTAAACAAATAGATCATAAGCCAAACCTCAGTGTGCTTGTGTTTTGTAAACAAATTAAAGCTTCACAAAAAGAAATATTTATCCAAAGAACTTCCAAAATCCAGCTTACTATAACCTGAAAAAGTCCTTAAGAAAAGCACATTCTCTCCAAAGAGCCCTAGTTAGGGCGAAACAATAAGAATAATAATAATCCCTACTCCTCTCATGTTTTCAAATGAAAGTGAGGAGATCTATTTATATGATCTCACACTCACTTAAAACATCCATGCCAACATGCCTTAAAATATATTAATTTGTAAATTCAAAAATTTCAACTTAAAATTAGGACATAATAATAAAATATGACTCATTTGTAGGCTCAAGGTAGGCTACTAGGGATAATTGTTCCCCTTGGTGCCAAAAATAGCCTAATTAAGCGAATCACTCCAAACGAAAGGTTGGATTGAGCTGGGAGGGAGGTGTCATGCCCATACTAACCCCAAGATTCTTTAACATCCCTCAACACCTCCCTCAAATGACATCTACGTCTTGGTGAAAGAGAGAATGTTGCGATGAGGAAGAATTCCCAGGAAAAGGAGAATCTGTAGTGTGAGGGACCAAGAGGGTGTCACAAGAGAAAATAAGCAATATATAGAGCCATGTGACCTAGTGTCCCACCCTTAGGTGCCCCAGTCACCAACCTCAAAGTTAAAAACCTCAGCAAAGGGTTGTCGGTAGTGCCATTAAACCAAAATTCCCCCAAAGGAAGAACCAAAAGGCCCAGCCATGACTACCATTGCTTAATAACATCCTTCTTGGTCAGGTTTTGGCTCTCTTTCTCCCTGGGGCACACCAAAAGGTGCATTGTGTATAGATGCACCGTAACACTGGCTCCAACTGCGAAACGAGTGCTCTTCCCTGGAGTGGTCGAAAACCTGTGAATGTTTTGGTACATGTAGACCTACACACACATCAAATATACGAGGAGTCAAAGCATCATTAGGTAGACAATTTTGTACTGCCTTGTTCAAAAATAAAAAAAATGACTAACCACCAATAGACTATAAGAAAAAATACTAACTAACATAATGACGATAAACATCGAAAAACATTAGAGAAGTACCTCTTGAGTGCTTGCTTGTTGACAAGTAGAAAAATATTCTCACCATCTAGTGTTGGGCATCGTTTTGACCCCTTTTTGCCACTTAGATATCTTTCATTTCCCTTCATAAAACCTTCATTTTGATTAGAAAAGCTTTAAAGTTCACCCATGAACCTTGGTTAAGAGGTATAATGTCATTAATTTCTAATAAATTGAGTTTTGAGACTTTTTAAGCATTTTAACTAAGATTTTTATTTCAGATTACGGGATGTTCTAACTTCCCGTATTACCTCCAAGATTGAGCATTTGCAGGACAGCTAGGCGGGAACTGGAAGATAGAGGAAAGATCCTCAGTGTCCAAGCATGGATGAACATTCAACGGATCAGTGATGTGGCCTTTACAGATGTCAAGTCAACCTCAGTCAAAGGCGACCACCTATGCTCCCGTTCAACACAAAAGAAGGGGCAATTTTGATTTTGTTGAGTTTCACGATTCTGATGAGGATCTCGATGGCTATGCTCATTAATTAGTTTACAGGATTATAGCATCTCCAGTTTTATTTCGAATTTGTATAAGTACTTCACAAAACAATGAAGAACTATCACGATTTTGGGAAGAACACATTTGCTTCTGAATTGCGTGGTTTTGCTGTGTAATTGATTTATGGTGAATATATCTAGAGTTTCAGTTCTGTAAATCTTCAATTGGTGTGTAGACGAGGCAGTGGAGGGCCCCCATTGTTGAGTTTACACATTCTTTTACTTGCCGGTGTAGCGATTTGGGTGATTGCAGCGATTTCATTTGATGCAGGCTATTTAAATCGTGCCATTGGTATGTGATAATCTCTGTAGTCTGTATCCTAGGGTTAGAGTTATTTTTTAATTGCTTTTATCTTAGTTCTTTCACCAATAGACTGTTTCCATAAATCGATTGCTGTATACTTGAAAAGGAACAAATGAAGTTATCCCTGTAAAAGGATTTTTGTATCTTTAAGTTACAGTATTTTTCATCTGTCAGTAGGTTCAATTCACAGATAATTAAAGTTTCTAAACAAGTCTAGCTCTAAGTCCTAAAACTTGGATGTGCCTCGAAGTTTACTGACCCGGATTGATTTAAATTTAAGGTCTGATTCACATTGGTAGATCAGAGCCCAACATTTTGGCGCCGTTGCCGGGGAGGCATTGCAGAAGCAGGCTTAGGAACTTTAGTTTTCTGATAAAAACAAAATTTTCAACAAAAACACAGAATAGGTTTTACTTTTATGTCAAGACTAAGAGACGAGAAAGGAAGATTTCTTAAAAACCCCCCAAAAACTGAAGTAACGGGAGCTTCTCTTCCAAAAGGATTCATCTCAACATTAGGTACTTCTAAAATGGCTGAGGAAGAAACAGCAAAAGGACCAACTGCAGAACAGAGAAGGGAATATAAGAGGATGCTGGAAATAGAAAACAAACGCAGACAGGAGAGAAGGGAAGAAGAAAGGCGACATGAAAGAGAAGAAGAGAGGAGACATGACAGGGAAGAAGAAAGGAGACAAGAGAGGGATGAAACAACTGAAGGAGATCAGGAAGCCACTTTCAAATTCCCCATCCTGGATACTAGTATTATCTTAGGGGAAGATGTAAAAATGAAGAACATTCCACCCTCTGTTTTACCAAACTTCTATGGCATGACCTCTGAAGACCCTGACTCTTTCCTATTCGAGTTTGATATCTTGTGCTGAACTTATGGATACACTAATGACACCCATAAGCTTCGTCTTTTCCCTACTACCCTTAAAGTAGCTGCTTTAAAATGGTTCATGGGCTTAGGAGAGCATTCTATTACTAGCTGGGATGAGATGAGGAAGATCTTTCTTCGAAAATATCAGGCATATTGCAGATCGAAGGATCCAAAGGATGACATTTTTGGAATGACTCAACAGGAGGATGAGAGCTTGGAGGAGTATTTGGAAAGATTTTCATATAACCTACAGAAATCCAAATACAATTCTTTAACACAAGAGATGATTAGAATAATATTTCTGAAAGGAATAAAAGAAGAGCATTTAGATATTTTGAATGTTATGGGCAAAGGTGACATTTATTACCTTCCTTTTGATGAGATACAGGATTTATGTCAGAAATATTCGAGAGGGAAGGCTAGAACTGGAAAAAGGGACATCATTACCAAAGTAAACAAGTCTGCAAACAATGGTATTTCTAGGGCTGAGCTTGGAAATCTGCTAGAAGATTTTAAGACTGATTTATTGAGCACATTAGGTACACAGGTTGAAGTAGCAAAAACTAAGAAGAGACAAGAACAACAGGACCAGCAAGATCAAGCCTTGTCTATCTTTTGTCCTAAGTGTAGAAAGAAACATCCACTTAAAGAATGTCCTTTAAATGCTGTTGAAATTTGTGGCTTATGTACTTTTAATCATAAAACTGATGACTGCCCTAGATTGAAAGAGTTGCAGGCAGCTCGAATGGAGGATAATCAAAGCATGGAGTCTCTCTACTTTATGGGACAACGAAGACCTTGGCAAGAACGATATTCAGGTATGTCTCAAGACGCTATGCAGCAGTTTCATACAAATGATCAAATTCCTATTCAAAATTCATGGAGTGCACCCATGCCTTGGCAAACTTGGTCTCCTCCATTAGCCCAATCTGCTCCAAATTGGAGAGGTTATGCCCATGGTAATCAGACATATCAGCAGCCCTATTTGCAGCCCTATCAACAACCTTCAGCCTATCCCCAATACCAACAGCATCAAGTTCAAGCTCCTTCTTACCAAGTCCCATTTTTCCAACAACCCAATATGGCTCCTGAATTAGGTCCACCACCTCAACAGCTCCAATTTTCATCCAATCAGCCTCCACCTCGACCTACCCAACTACCAGCTCAGCCAATTCCAAATCCAAACAATAAAACAGACAGACCCATGTATAATGTTGATGATGGAATGACACTTCCCTACTCAGTTCTTCCACTGCAAAATATCAATTTAAGATCTGGGAAAACCTTGCAAAAAGAATCTCTTGTTATTTTAGAAGAACAAACAGAAAATGAGAAAACTCCAAAAAAAAAAAATACAGAAAAATCTCAGTCAGAAAATCAAAATCAAAAAGGAAAAACATTAGTAACATATGAGCCTCCTTTTCCAAAAAGGTTGATCAAAGAAAAACCTTCAATTTCTTTACCTGATTTTGATGTTTTGAATGAGTTAAAAAATGCATATGTCAAAATTCCTTTACTGCGGGCTATAAAGGATATTCCAATTTACACTAAAGCAGTTAAGGAATTATGTCTTAATAAGAGGAAGAAGGATCCATCAAAAATTCATGTGGTAGGCAATTTAGCAGGACTAATGTCTAAGACTGTTTTCATTGAAAAGTATATGGATCCTGGGATTCCAATGGTTACAATTACTATTAATAATTTTTCAATTCCAAAAACATTGATCGATTTAGGTGCTGCCATTAATGTTATGACACTTGAGACAATGGAATGCCTTCACTTAACGAATCTCAGGCCAACCAAAATAGTCTTAGAATTAGCTGATAGGTCTAAAATTACACCTGAAGGGGTCTTAGAAGATATCATTGTTTCTTTAGACTCCTGGGAGTACCCTGTTGATTTCATAGTGCTACAGCCAAAGTCTAACCTAGGAGGTCACCCTTTGATTCTTGGCAGACCATGGCTGGCAACAGCAGATGCCTTCATAGGGTGTAGGTCAGGTAGCATGCTTATTTCACATGGGACAGAAAGAAAACAAATTACACTCTACCCTTCTGCCCAAAGACCTTCTATATTAGATCAGCTGTCATGGATTAATGAGACTAAGGAACAAGAAGAAGAAGTGATTCAGCCTATCCTGAGTATCAACCAGTTCTATGACTTTTAGGAAGCAGATAATGAAGATTTGTTAGACTATTTTATTGCTGAACCTGATATTTCTGAAGAATTAAGAGACATACAATATGCTGCAGCAAATCAAGTTTTGGGTTATAATTTTCAGGAAAATTGCACAATACATTCTCTAGCATTGGCACTTCATGATATTCTCAATGTTCATTCAATCATAGATACTCAAAGTAAGACAGTTGAAATCATTCCAGGTAAAAGTTTGAATATAAGTGCACATCTTACTCCATCACAAGAAGAACAATTGATTAATTTACTGAATACACATTCACATGCATTTGCTTGGGAGTACACTGATATGCCTGGTATTCATCATGAGACATGCACTCACCATATTTACACAGATGATAAGATCAGGCCTCTTAGACAACCACAACGCAGAATGAACCCTATACTAAAAGAAATAGTCAAAGAAGAGCTGTAAAAGTTGTTAAAAGTAGGGTTTATTTACCCCATTTCTGACAGCCAATGGGTCTCTCCCTTGGTTGTTGTTCCTAAAAAGAATGGTAAATGGCGCATATGTGTGGATTACATGGAATTAAATAAGGCAACATTAAAAGACTACTTTCCATTGCCTTTCATTGATCAGGTGTTGGATACCCTAGCTGGCAAAGAATACTTTTCATTTTTAGATGGTTTCAGCGGGTATAATCAAATTAGTATTGCAACAGAAGACCAGGACAAAACCACCTTTACCTGTCCCTGGGGCACCTATGCCTACAAGGTTTTACCTTTTGGCTTATGTAATGCCCCAGCTACCTTTCAGAGGGCAGTCTTGGCCATCTTTGCAGACCTA
>LPNX010761680.1:132158-202635 GCA_001517045.1 Pseudotsuga menziesii
AAAAGTGGAATCTACAAATAAAACCCTAGAAGGCATCATCACCAAAACTGTTCAGATGCATAGGAAGGATTGGTCAGCAAAGCTTACTGAAGCTTTATGGGCATACTGGATCACTTGGAAAAACAGTACTGGTTTTTCTCCTTACCAGCTTGTCTACAGTAAGAAAGTCCTCCTCCCTATAGAGTTTCAAATACATACCTTCAAGTTAGCAGCAGATTTAGGCATGGATCTTTCTAAGGCTCAGCAAGAAAGAATACTTCAGTTGAACCAGCTAGATGAGATAAGACAGGCTGCCNTTCTAAAAGTTTCTTTTATATATATTTAGTGCATCATGCATTAGGTAATATATAGAATTTAAAAAAAAAAAGGGTCATATATATCTTCAGCACAGTTTTTATAAAGGAGAAAGGTTTATTTTAAAGAGAGAAAAATCCTTTTATTACAGCCTATTTATTAAAAACATTGGATATGCAAAGAACTGAAGTGTATATTGCAACTTGTGCATTAAACGTTGGGCACATAAAGAGATTAAAATGTTTTATAAACCAAAACCTTACCTCTCATTTTATGAGTAATTGAATGAAGTGGCACTTTTTTGGAAATGATGAAAGGAAAACGTGGGATGATGCCCCACAACAGCATGTAAGTAAGCTTGATTTTGCATTTTGAATTGATAACATTAGAGACCACGACTTGGTCATTTTCCTTGAGGCCGAGTCCAATTGTTGCTTTTGCAAAATCGACTGCTGTATGAAGATATTTGACAGTGAGAAGGGGCCGTGAGTTACAGGAAGTGTGAATACATTATTTGCTAAAGAAATCGATAGTGAGAAGAGGCCGTGGGTTACAGAAAATATGAGACACCATTTGCTGAAGACAATCGACAGTGAGAAGGAAGCTGTGAGTTTCAGGAAGTGTGAATGCACCATTTGCTGAAGAAATCGAGAAGGAAGAGAGACAGTCAGTAAGAAGAAAGTGTGCAGACACCATTTGCTGAAGAGATCACGCAGGAAGAAAGACAGTCAGCGAGAGGGAAGCTGTGAATATACCAATCACTGTGGAAATCGAGCAAGAGGAAGTAAAAACGGTTGCACTAGAGAAGAGGTAAGATTTAAACCCTTTTCTTGTTGAATACTCTGCTCAGACCAACAGAAATTTCACCAATTACAGAGTATTGTTGAGGAGATAGTAAGACAAAGACAGAGTTAAGGGTTGAAAGGTTCCTATTTTCCTTTTAAATCCAAAATTTCATCTAGATTGGAACCAGCAACATTTAATCCCAATGATATTCATGAGAGTTGCCTTGAGATATTTGAAAATAAGCAATGGGTAAATTTCTTTGGAAAATTTAATGGGAATAATGAGCAGGCTAGTTTAGCTTTTGCTAAAGCCTTTGATGGAGAAAGAGTTAGAGTGCGGAACTTGCATTTTAGACTGTCAGAAGACATCCTAGCTCAAGTTACTAGTCTGCCACAGCAAGGAGAAAGGTTTTTCAAGACTAAACAGTTTAAAGAGAAAGCATGGATGCCATTTTTATGCAGGTCAAGAGCAGGGTCAGTCAATTGGAAAAAAGGGATACCAAGAAGCTGGCTAGTTCATCCATGGGATGAAATAGTTTACATCATTCAAAAATTTATTACTTATGAAGGCAGATTCAGCATTGTTTACCTTTATCACATCAAGCTGCTGCAACATTTAAAAGGTGAATGTGAGATCAATATGCCTTATTTCTTGCTACAGAGTTTGACTAAGATGGCCAAAGCTGTCCAAAGGCGTCCAAAAGACAAGATGACAAGCCTGTTTCACTGTGGACTTATTAAAATCATCATCCAGCATGAGTTACAAAGACAAAATTTGACATGGTCAGGATTTCTAGTTCACAATCAGTTTGAAGAGCAGGAAGAATTGCTTGAAGAAGGCTCAAAGGAAGATGAATTGCTGATGATAACATACCCTGAGGCAACAAGCTCAAAACCACCAAAGGGGAAGAAGAAAAAGAAAGAAGTGTTGCTAATTACTGATGATGAGGACAACTCTGAGGTAGCAAGTTCAAAACAGCCTCAGAGAAGGACACAAACTAGAAGTGTGAAGAAGAAAGAAAAATAGTATCAAAAATAGGATCAAATCTTCACCACCTACCAGAGAAAGCCAAGAAATTATAAGCAAGCTCAAATCCAATCAGCATTAGAAGATGAAGAACATATACAAGCCTTGGAGAGTCAAGAAGAAGATCTAGCAGTTGAAAAAGGACAAGATATCCAATATCCTGATGAGGTGATCAAGCAGACAAAAAGGATCAACCTCTTCTTAGACCAGCAAGAGAAGGAAAAAGAAAATCATTTTGGACAGGAATTACCCAAAGGTTCAAGTTCTCTTTTCTCAAAGCAGCAAGCTATGGAAGAGGAAAAAGAATATTCAGCACAAGAGCATGGAGAATTGGGTATGGATGCAAATTCTGAGCAACTTCCAATAAAAATGAAGAAAAAGAAAGCTTCTAAAAGCAATATAGAGATTAAAAGATTAAAGTTTGAAATAGAGGAACTTGAGCAAAAGAATGAGAAACTAAAAGAAGTCAACAGGAAGCTGAAGGTTCAGAGGACACGCATCACTAAACAAGCATACAGATGGTATAAGCAAAGAAAGGTTTATAAGGATAAGTATGAGAGACTGAAGGTCCTCTATGCATCTCGGGCTTCAACAAATGCATCATCACAGATAGAAGACTAGAAGCAAGATGATCAGCAGTAAAATTTTGGTTTTGAACAGGGTCAAACATTTTTGGCATGGGGACATGCAGCAGTTTCCTCTTGGGGGAGATGTTGGGCGCCGTTTTGACCCCTTTTTGCCACTTAGATATCTTTCATTTCCCTTCATAAAACCTTCATTTTGATTAGAAAAGCTTTAAAGTTCACCCATGAACCTTGTTTAAGAGGTATAATGTCATTACTTTCTAATAAATTGAGTTTTGAGACTTTTTAAGCATTTTAACTAAGATTTTTATTTCAGATTACGGGATGTTCTAACTTCCCGAATTATCTCCAAGATTGAGCATTTGCAGGACAGCTAGGCGGGAACTGGAAGATAGAGGAAAGATCCTCAATGTCCAAGCATGGATGAACATTCAACGGATCAGTGATGTGGCCTTTACAGATGTCAAGTCAACCTCAGTCAAAGGCGGCCACCTATGCTCCCGTTCAACACAAAAGAAGGGGCAGTTTTGATTTTGTTGAGTTTCACGATTCTGATGAGGATCTCGATGGCTATGCTCATTAATTAGTTTACGGGATAATAGCATCTCCAGTTTTATTTCGAATTTGTATAAGTACTTCACAAAACAATGAAGAACTATCACGATTTTGGGAAGAACGCATTTGCTTCTGAATTGCGTGGTTTTGCTGTGTAATTGATTTATGGTGAATATATCTAGAGTTTTAGTTCTGTAAATCTTCAATTGGTGTGTGGACGAGGCAGTGGAGGGCCCCCATTGTTGAGTTTACACATTCTTTTACTTGCCGGTGTAGCGATTTGGGTGATTGCAGCGATTTCATTTGATGCAGGCTATTTAAATCGTGCCATTGGTATGTGATAATCTCTGTAGTCTGTATCCTAAGGTTAGAGTTATTGTTTAATTGCTTTTATCTTAGTTCTTTCACCAATAGATTGTTTCCATAAATCGATTGCTGTATACTTGAAAAGGAACAAATGAAGTTATCCCTGTAAAAGGATTTTTGTATCTTTAAGTTACAGTATTTTTCATCTGTCAGTAGGTTCAATTCACAGATAATTAAATTTTATAAACAAGTCTAGCTCTAAGTCCTAAAACTTGGATGTGCCTCGAAGTTTACTGACCCGGATTGATTTAAATTTAAGGTCTGATTCACATTGGTAGATCAGAGCCCAACATCTAGGTGAGTCAAACAGAATGCGTATGGACTTGCAACATTAGTAATCTAATAGGGACCCAATCAAAGACCATCAAACTTACAATGTTTACCTGGGCCCTCTCTTCTTCTGTCCCATAGTAGGACAAGATCTCCAATTTGCAGTTGGCGTTGGCGAGTCTTCTTTTCAAACTTTTCCTTAACCCTTTCTTGGTGTTCTATCAGATGATCAAAGGTCCTTCGTCGGTTCTCATCAAGTTCTATCAGGTTGTTAATTATTCGTTGATACGCATCCATATCATCTGTGTTTTATTGAAGGAATTTGTATATTGGAAACCTTAAATTGATCTACAAAGTAGTTTCCAGGCCATACACCAATTCGAATGGAATTTCCCTGGTTGATTCCTTTATGGTGCTTCTTTTGCCCATAATTCATATCTTAATTTCTATCCCAACACTTTTTATTATCCCCCACAATTTTTTTTATAATGCTCAAATCCTTGTTACTTGACTCAACAAGCCCATTACATTGGGGATAATAATTTGAGGAGTGTGATAGAAACTTGTCCAAGAAATTTGTGATAATCTTCGGCGTAACCTGCTTTGTTGAAATAGCCTCAACCCATTTCGTCAAATAATCTGTAGCTGTCAGAATCCATTTATGCTCGTTGCTTGAATTTTGCTTGAATTCACCGATGAAGTCAAGACCCCATTGTTCAAATGGTGCTTCGATGATGACTGGTTGAAGAGGCAATGCTGCAAGTCTTTGTCTTCCTGTGAAAAACTGGAAAGGTCGACAACTACGTACATACCTGTATATGTAATGGAAGATATTGGGCGAATAATATCCCGATCTCGGAATCTTGTGAGCTATGGTAAAAGTACGATGGCGACCACCACATAGGCCTTGGTGAAATTCTATCATAACTTCTTATGCTCGGACTGGTTCTACACATGTAAATATGATGCCTTTTGGATTCGTCCACCCCAATCCCTGAACTACTGTCGAGTCTAAGCTCACAATGCAATACTTGGAAGCCTTCAACTTTAGAGATCTTTTCTTGTGATATGGTAGATAATCCATACAAGACAGATTGGTCAAATAATACACTATGTATGCCTACCAATCACATCGAGCAATTCCTTCTACAACTGTTGAGACCATAAGTGGTAGATCTTCCTTTAAATCAAGGACTTATTCATTTCCTTCTGCAAGTAACTGAGCTAGCCCTCTTCCTATGACCAACTTGGTACGTTGTATTTCCAAGTCCTATTCTTGGATCTTCGCAATCCACTTGGATCTAATATCCAAATCGTCTTGTTGCTTAAGTATCTCTTTGATTGCAGGGTGCAAAACATACGCCACCATCTTTGAACATCTAATGAATACTCTGAAATGCTTCAACGACATTACTAGTGCGTAGGCATGTTTCTCCATACTGTGATACTTCATATATGTATGACTCAAATATTTTCTCGTGAATGCAATGGGTTATTCTTCATTCTTATCATTCTTTTGTAGGAGGACTCCTGCAATAGTGTCAATGGAAGCAAAAGAAAAAAATTGAAATGGTTTAGAATAATCCGGACTTACCAGTACCAGTTCCTGGGTAATAGCTTCTTTAATGTATTCAAATGATATCTTGGCTTCTTTGGTCCACTTGAAATCTGCATCCTTTTTTAGCAACTTATTCAAAGGTTTAGTAATCTCGATAAAATTAGGAATAAACCTATGAAAACAATTTATTTTCCTGAAGAAATACCTTAAAGCCTTCAAATTTTTCGGTAACTAGATTTCTTTAATAGATTTTACTCTTTCTGGATCTATTTTAACACCTTTTGTTAAAACATGTCCAAGTAACTTACCTTCAACAACAACCAAAATAGGTTTTTTAGGGTTTAAGGAAATTCCATACCTGCGGCAACGTTCGAACACCTGTCGAAGATGTTTAACGCGATCCTTTATTCTTTTGGACTACACTGTGAGGTCTTCATATATTTCTAAGAATTTTTGTTATATATCTCTAAAATCATAGTCCATAGCTCTCTAAAAGGTAGCCCCAACATTCATTAAACCAAAAGGCATACACAAGTACTTGTAAGTTCCCCAAGGGGTAGTAAAGGTAGTCTTTGCTCGATCTTCTTTCTTAACAAAAACCTGATAGAAACATAAAAACCCATCTAGGAATGACATCATCTCTGACCCCCTGATCCTTTGCAATAAGAGTTCCATGTTGGGAAGCGGGTAATTATCTTTCTTGGACACTTCATTAAGGTTCCTAAAATCAACACACACCCAGACATCACCTGTCTTCTTTAAAGATGGGATGGGATTGGATAGCCATTCCGAATACTTTATTGGGACTATGATATTCACTTCTACCATCTTCTCCAATTCCTTCTTATCCAAGAGAGGCAGCTTAGGATTCATTTTCCTTCATTTATGCCAATGTGGTTTCACATTTTCTTCCAAAGGTATAACATGTTGAATACTATCCTTGTCATATGTTTTTATTTCATTGTATGACGAATAAAATACGTCCTTGAATTCTCAAACCAAATCAATGAATTCCTTTCTTTCTTGAGAATTTAAAATCCTGCCAACCTTAATCAGACGCGGGTCTTCTTGAGAACCAATATGTACCTCTTCATATTTTGGTTTAAAGTTGTGTCTTTTAATTTGCACCTGTCATTTTTGTTGAACTTCTTTTCCAAAGAGACCCTTTCCATAGGAATAGGGTTATACTAAGGTTCTTCAGTGGATCCTTCCTTTCTCTAGTCATCCTGGTTACCGACATACTCTTCTACGTTGGCCATGAACCTACGAATCTGCTTTTCATCATCGAATACTTCCCAATTATCAAAGTTGCTTGGCACGAAAGGACGAAATATTACTTGCACTTTGCAGGTATCTAGTAATTCATCATTTGGATCAAATACTGAAGTGAAAACTACAAGAGCATTTGTTTGGTTCTGTTCCCTTGGTACCACTTGCAAAGAAATAACTAGAAAGTCTTCGGTAGTAGTTCTGACTGCATCCTTGTATCTTTTCAATCACATCTTTTTACAAGAAAAGTGCCTTTTACTTGGCATACCACAAGGTCAGAATCACCTATAACATGTAGTAACTAAATGCCATAATATTTTGGAACATTTAGCCCAAGCAAAAGAGCCTCATACTCGGTGACATTGTTAATACCATCAAATTCTAATTTAAAAGAAAAATAATGTTTCTCATGTCTCGAGGAAATTAATACCACACCTGCACCCATACCTTCCTGGGACTTGACCCCGTCAAAATATAGTATCCAGAACTTATCGATGTCCTTCTAAGGAGGAAGATCTGTAGCCAATACTACATAGGAACCAATATCATGTTGGTATACATATTCATATTGTTGGACTCACGATTGCCGTTAGACCAAAACCTGCAGGTATTAATATTTGCTACAATTGCCAGAGTTAGGATCTCGGGAGGTGGTTAGTCCATGTCATGAAACTCACAGCAAGCATTGAACCCAATGTACAACAATACCCCCCCGGCGCGAGCCAAAAATTCAAACCCTTGACCTGTAGCTCTGATACCACTTGTTGGACTCACAATTGTCGTTAGACCAAAACCCACAAGTATTAATCTTTGCTACAATCGCTAGAGTTAGGATATTAGGAGGCGGTTAGTTCATGTCATGAAACTCATAGTGAGCATTGAACCTAATGTCCAACATGTTCTTCGATTCTATGGGGTCCTCTACATGGTGTTTCCTCATCGTTTCTCTTTGAATATTGATGTAGCCACCTTTCAGAGTGGGAATAGTTGCATAACACAGATCCATTTGTAGACTACCTCCAAGATCCACTCCAAAATTCCTAGATAAGATCATCCCCCATGATTCTGGAAGATCAATCACCACAATATCTATCCTTATTCTTATGCTGGGATAAGTAGTTAATCGTATAAGAACATCCATCACCACATCATAAACCTTTACTTCTCTAGAGCCCATAGCGCACACATTTTGGTACGGTATCGATACCTGCAACCCTAACCTTTTCATCGCAGCTAGAGGCATAACATTAGTAGACTCCCTTGAATCAAACATGCAATTATGCAGAACCATATCACCAATGCATAAAGAAATAAAGAAAGGTTTATGGGTAGGATTCTTATTCTCAGTTGGTAGCATGTTTGATAATATGATTGGCGCATCTTCGCTTTCATCGCTCTGATTGACTATTGGTCACTTCTCTACGGTTCCCTCTTGAAAATGTAGTAACTCAACAACCTGTTTTTGAACCGAGGGGATCTTGACCAATTCTGTGAAGAGTACCTGAACCTTCACAATATCTAGATTACCTGTAACATCGATATTGAAAGGTTCATCAATAACCAAATCAATCAAATAAGACTTTCCTGAACCTACCATGGGCAAGGGAGAAGCCTTTGTCCCTTCTGTATTCATTTATGTGAACCTCCTTTGTCTTTGATAAACATTTCTAGGGGTCATATTCTCATACCATTTCTTGATTTTCTCTCGGTAAGTCATTTCATCGAGTATCTTGTTCACTTTTTCGGCATCGATTGAATTTCTCCTCACTTCCTGCATATCATCATTAGACAACCCAAACTACCTTCTTTCAAATAAATTACATACCTCTGCATCGTCCTCTTCAAACAAAGTGTTTTTTCTGGTATATTCCAGGTAAAGGGAAAAATGTTATTTCGTCGTGTAAACTGTGACACACCTTGCAATAGTATGGAAATTTTCTCATCACATTAGTTGGATCCAAATAAGAGCGAGGTCTCTGCTGTGGAGGACCTTTACTAAAGTTCTTGAGAGGATTCCTGGTTTGACTAGGTTGTTGGGCTCTTTTTAACTGGACAATTATGTTCTGCATAGTGTTTTGTTGATCCATATCAACCCTTGACTACTGCATTTCTTCAATTAAGATGTTCATCGAATCCAGGTCTTTGCTATAGGGAGGAGTTTTTTCTTTATTCTTTGGCTCGGGTTTTGTCATGAAATACCCAGACATATATGGCCTCCCTGCAACTTTCCAAATGTCATCCATAACCTTTAATTTTTTCTTTGCGGATGGAAGATCAACCAGTCTATCTAGACTTAGGTGGAACATTAAATCTCCCGAGAAGGCCTTCAAATAATATGACAAAACCATCGCGTCTGGTGGTTTGCAATCTGTAATAAATTCTTTAACAATTATGTCAAATCAACGATCGAATTTTTCAATGGACTCATTCTCACTCCTTTTTATAGTCATTATCGCATTGTTCAACAGTACTGGGTCCTTCTTTTTTTTTCCATTTATCGAAGACAAGAAGCGAAAGCCTTGAACTTAACATCCAAATGAGAAGTGCCAGTAAGCATAAAACACCTTTCCATACCATACTAATGTTCTGCAACAGAAATTGCATTAGATCCAGAAAACACAGGAAGTTCCCTAATATATTTGAACTTTAGCATTTGGTAAGGATATCCTGCAATATTAGTGAAATCAAATGCAGAGAAAGAATCCATGTCTACTTTATTACTAGAATAGGAAAAATGTTTGTGTATATCAGCTAAGGTATCGAAAGCTACCCGACTACTTACCAAACTTTGCCGAAGTCGATCTTTTATTCTTAACAATATATGACTATGGTCCAAAAGAAGTGTACCTTTGAAACTTGTCCTCGTCAGATACCTTTTAGGATTATTCACCAATGGAGTCGCTAGGAAAGACCTGCACGGTTAGCTCGAGCAAGCCTTACCAAAATAAAAATCAAGGAACGTACCTGACCAATTTGTGGAGTCACCAGATAAACTTGTCAGGTTAATCAATGTGAAATATACAACGTCAAAACACGAGGACGAACCTGAATATTTATCATAATGTCGTTCTTTCCTAGATATATCACCTCTATTGTTTGAGGTCCCCGACAACGATGCCAAAATGTTACCGGTTGAAATGGTAGGTATAGCCACCAGTAAGCATAAGTGGGACAAGTGACCACTGTCACCTTAGTTACTTATCCCTAACTGCTTCGGAAGCCTAAGCCTCCTAGGGGTGAGCCCTATTTGACCCTGCAAATACACTAGAAAAAGTGTTCTCTATTGAGTTTGTCAGATATTAGTTCCTAATGGAGTCTAAAGGGAATTGTATTGTAGGTGTATATGAATTACACAATTATTATTGTAGTAGTATATCATCCCAAAGACAAGTTTTATTTCACGATGGAGACAACATACAAGTGCAATTATTGATCAAGTACCAACATATAATGTTTCCAAAAACGTGAGCATGAGAGTGTATGCAATGTTTAGCGATTAATGAATTAGCATGTATGCATTAGTCATTTAATTAATTGCTTACAACAACATCAATAATTTGAAACAAAACAAAATACATGAACAATATATCAGTTTTGTAACAAACAGTGAATACCGCAGTATGCATCAGTCACTAACAATTCATACAATACATGCAAACAGTAAGTGTATTTATGTTATCCATTCACATGAAATTGATAATAAAATTGGTAGCAACATTAATGATGTCATTCATAAATATTACCTTTAACCATACTCATAGCAACATGAATATAACTTGTCATATTAACAAAGCATGGTCTGACTAGCAAAGAGGATGATGTTGACAATGTGTTTGTTGTATGTATTAATAAATATAAACAAATAGTATTTGGAAACACAACGATTCAATTATATATATATATATATATATATATATATATAGTGACAATATAAATCAGTCACCTATGTAAGTACGATTAACATGCAGACTATATGTTGAATGGCAACACACGATAGGGTTTGGGTGAGGAGGACTGCCACTGCAAGGGCAGTCCCAAAATTTTCGTGGAGAATATTATTGTAGCAGATCATGGGTGGAATGGTTTCAAGAGGAGGATACCTGCATAAATAAAAGAAGCCAACAATGACAGTTTGAACCAGCGGGTATGGGAGTGTTGCGATGGTAGCTGATCTAATAAGGAAACAGAAGGAGAAGAGGATAACTGCTCAAGTGGATCAGGCCCTAATGAGGTTTGCTAGAAAGTGTTAGGTATCCTAGGATGGAGCCGAGACAGGTCTGCTGTTGTAGCAACAATAATATATGAGGTAAAGCAACACCGCAAGAGTTGTTGTTGTAGGTCGCATGAGGTCAAAGTGAGGAAGGGCAGATAAAGTTAAGGGAGAATCCCGAGGACGAGGGAATACCAACGAGGGTTGAAGGGAAGCAAAAGAAAAGGAAAGCGAAGGATGGGAGCAGCGAGGCTACTAGGTAAGTTAGCGAAGGAAATGAAGGGTTGTGTTGGATTTTCTTCCCTTTTCCAGGGATCTTGACCCAGGTTCAGTCCCTTTTGATCAGTGCAATAAAGCCCAAGATATCATCCCGACAGATCAGAGCTCAGTCGGTAGCACCTGCGACGCAGATGTCGTCTCACCCGAGATATCTCTCTTATATGGGTAACTTCCATAACCATGTTTCTGCAGTTGGGTGGGAGGATGTCTAGTGTCGTGGCTCTACACCAAGGCTCTCAATGAAGTCTAAGGGTGGATTATTTGTGTTCACTGTGCTTCAACAGCTAGGTTGCGCCCCAGTTTCTCTTATGCAACTCAATAGATACACAACATACATGCAACATAATCATACTCAATTAACATAATGCGACCATCATACATCTTTTCTTTTGTAAGCAAACCTACAGTCATTCATTCGATACAACATTTACACATATATCTTAGACACATTTTGCATTCACACATATACCTAGACTATAACATGGAAACCCATCCGGACAAAAACCACAAGGTGCTCTTCATCTAGAATGAGGAAATAGATGCACCTTTCGTCTACGCACTAAGCTGCATACTCTTCTCAGGATCTTCTTCTCTTTATTCACAGACTCTTCCTCCATCTCATGCTCTCTGATTTTCTCTTTGGCTACTTCCTACTTTACTCTACTAGTGATCCACACATAGCCTGGATCGACTCAACCCTTCCTACTCTTCTACGCACTTATCAATATAGATCCATCAACCTGGAACTCACACTTTTCAACCAACAAGAGTCTAATAATTGAGATCTATTTCGTAGAGATCGACCATCAGGAGGTTGTCTAACCCACATAACTTGTGTTCCTTCTTTTATAGCCCCATTATAGACTCGATACAGATTCCATACATACTTGATACAAACTTAATATTGACTCAATACAGACTCATTACAGACTCATTTTCCGTCGCTTTCTCAACTGACTTTCTATATCCAGCCAACAGGTTGTCTTTCCTATTCTAGTAAGACCTAACTGGAGGCACTAATGACCTAAATTACAGAGATGCCTTCACATGTGTGGTTTTCACCGACTCCAATCGAGATTGTACTTACGACCGTTAAGGTTTGTCACTTTCTCAGCATTATGTCTTAGTGTTGTTTTCCAGCCGTTATGCTATTTGCACGCCTTCTGTTGCTAATATTCTGTCATACCTTCCCATTTCATACTCCATCCTTCTGTTGCAGCTTCCTTATCTGGCACAAATTCCTCTTCTTCTTCTTCCTCTCTTTCTCTTCCTCTATTGCAACATCCTTTCTCTTCTTTCCTTTATGCTTCTTCCTTAGTCATATCTCCTTCTTCTCCTCCTTTATCTCTTCTCCATACTTAGGAATAATTCTGCATGAATTCTACCTTACTGTCCCTAGGCCCGACAGGCCCCCAACACTCACCTGTGACTTGTCTCGAGCCACTCGAAGCTATTACTCCATGTTTTGAATTGCACTGATTTTGTTATGAAAATATTCCACGATTTTCACCTCTCTCTATGCTTTTGTGCGCACTTCTTCCTCTGTCTTCCACATTTTCTCCACCAGGTCGGAACTGACATGTTTCGACATGACTTTTTCCACTCATGTCATTGCATCACACACCCTCTGATGTACATGTTGAATGATTCCTGTAACTCTTTCTGCTTATGTCTACAACTCTTCTACTTTTTTCTCACATTGATGCTATTGTGTGTGCAACATAGTCATTTGCTGCTGCAATTTTCTCATCTCTATCGCCTTAGCCATTTTATGTGCTAAGGGTAGCTGCCTCATATCATTCCTTATCTGCGTGATGTTTTCTTCAAACACAGTCAACTCATTTGCAATCTTCTGTGATTTCTCATCAGCCATTAGTGCTTCCCAATTCTGAGAGACTTGGTCGACAACCTTAGCACATATTTCTTCTGCTTCTTCTATTCTCTTTGCAGCTTCAGTTGTTGCTTCTCTTCTGCTCTCCAACACTTATGGAGGTGTGCTTGGTCTTATCTGTTCTTCCAGCTTTGTAACTTTCCTCCTAAGGTCAACTGCTACCTTTCCAAGCCTAAGGACCTTTTCTTATGGTGCCATTTGTTATGTTATTGCCTCTTATGGAAAGTCTTGACAGGCCTGGGTTACTTCCTTGCCAATCTTCTGACAATTTCCTTCCCATTCCTTTGTCTTCTATTTCGTTTCTTGTAGTAATCGTTTCTTTAGAACAGAAAGAATGGAAGACTTATCATTATTACTGATTTTCCTTGTCTGCATTTCTGGCTTCAACGTAAATTCATCCCAGGTTTTTTCTTCCTCCCTTCAAAATATTCCACTGCACCATCTTTGAATGAGTATGCAACATCGGTATAAAATTTGGGGCTCCCAGCAGTTGGTAGTTCCATTATAAACTTAGTGTTTTTCTTTGCTTCATTATTGGTGAAGTCTTCCATCCTATCAACGCCTTACCTTCCTTTATTGGAATATGTCGGCTCATATTTTTCCTGAAATCGTCATCACCCCCAATACTTTCAGCACTTTGTAGGGATGGTGGTGATGACGGTGGCCTCTGGTTCTTTTTCCGCTATCCGAGCACTAGTTTGATCCGCCAGGTTCTAGCAATGGATATTATGCACTATGGCCATTATTTCCACAATGTTATCTGGCAGCTTCAGTGGGATATCATTTGGTCCTTGGTTTCTAGCCACCGTGTCTTCATTCTTTCTCAACAGTCATGAGACCGTTTTGCTCTTGTGGGAACCATAACACTTCCTTGGTGCCCACCTAGGTAGGATGGTCTGTAACAGTGCAAGGAGGACAAGATTTAGCTCAATTTGCAGGTGTCTCCCTGCTTGCGGTGGAACATATCCGGAATTTTTTTTCTCAACCATAACAGGTATAACAGATTCACTCACACGACCCCCAAGGGCACTAGTACTAAAGCTCACAGTCACCATACTTCTCCAACAATATTTCTTCAGCTCTGTGTGTTCCTTCAACAGTTCACTATGGAAATATATCGGAGGTAATTCAAACACGAGGGAGAGTAGAGAGCTTATCGAGGTGTTTAATTTGTTAAATATTCATGTGCGCCATTATTGAGTAGTATAATGACAACACGATCCATCATGTGGGTCTCATTTTCCAATTTGTATGTTAACGCTACCAACTACGCTGCTCCCTTTTCGTTGTGACATCATGCTACGTATGATTGAGGGGGAGATCATTATTACTTGGTGTCTGCGGATTTGAAGGACTGATATCGCTCTTGTTGACACTTTATTTAATTATTGTTCCAATGTCACATCATTTCTTGGCGGTGTCATTTCATGTGTTAACCCTGCTTCTTTCCAAGCTCCAACAGCTTCTTGTCACACTCCTTATGACTTACTTTTCATCCACTTACACTTATGGTCACACTCCTTGCGACTTTCTTTTTCCTTCCCACAGGGTTATGCCAAGTTGGTATAACACCCCCTTTTTTTCTTGCGACTTAATCACAGTTATCAAGATAAGGTTTCAATCAACTCCCATTTATGATCCCTTTTACTTATGTACCATCTAGTTTCTCTAACTTCACTACTCTTCCCTCAGTGATTTCCTTAACAACATATGTTCCTAACCAATGTGTTTTTAACTTTCCTGGATGCTTGAAAAATTTACTATCATACATAAGAACAAGACCTCCAACATCAAAATGCTTGTTCTTAATGTGTCTATCATGCCATACTTTCTTCCTTTTCTTTTCTACGTTCTGAAGGAATCTTGCAATGAAGCCTTCTTCTTCCAAGTGGATTAGTTGAAGCAGTATTTCTTCTACAACATCAATATCTTTCATTTTCGTTAGCACCACAACATCAATATATTTCATTTTACATGTTGTGCAATATGCCCATATTACTGCATAAATCTTCTGATCCTAGTCGTCCCTTTGCACATTGCAGACTTTTGTTAGTGCATTTCCCAGAATCTTATTGAATGCTTCGACCACTCCATTTGCTTGCGGGTGATATGGATTTGTTCTTCTATGTTGTATGTGGAATTCATCACTTAGTTCTCTAATCAATTGATTAAAAAAATGTGTACCTTGATCGCTAATCAATATCTTTGGGCACTCGAACCTTGTTACAACATTTTCAAATAAGAACTTTGCAGCTATCGCAACAGTACAATCCTTTACAGGAACAACTTCTGCCAATCTAGTCAGATAATCTGTCACAGTGATAATATACCTTGATCCTGTGTTTTTCCCTGCTGGAATAATAGGTCCCACAAAGTCAACAACCCATTTATCAAATGCATGTAATGTTATTTGTGGTACTAATGGAATTTCATATCTTTGGGATGGCTTACCCCTTCTTTGATACATATCACAACTGCGACAATAATCTCGGGCGTCTGCATGCATAGTAGGCCACCATAACCCTGCCTGTAGTATCTTACGCACAATCTCTTTTCCTGCATAATGTCATCTTACGACACCAGCATGTGCTTCACTTAAAAATATTAGTCGTTCATGTTCCAAAACACACCGTTGAAGTATTTCATCAAGACCCATTTTATATAGGTGTCCAGCAATCGGCTGGAAATTTACAGCTCGCACTACCAACTATTTCTTCTGTGGTGGTAAACTCAATTGGTGCATAACATGTACTTGGAAATTGTATGATACCTTTATATTGATCCTCACGGATGGTTATCACAAACAGTTGCACATCAGGAAAATTATCTTCCAAACTTGTGGTTTCTTCTCCACTTTCAATCCTTCAGAAGTGGTCTGGTCCCTAATTCAACTGACTGGGTTTAACAATTATTTCAAAATTAAATTCCTAGAAGAGGAGAAACCACCAGCAGATCTTCCCCCCCAACACTGGATTATTGACCAAATATTTCAACGCAGAATGGTCAGTGTACATCTTGAAATGTCCACCCAACAAGTAATGTCTAAATTTTTGTAGCGCATAAACCATCACTAGCCCTTCCCTCTCTGTTGTGGTGTAATTTTTATCCACAGTCGATAAATTCCTGCTAGTAAAAGCAATGGGGTGATCAATCGCTCCTTCCCCTGGTTTCGTCAATACCACACTGAGTGCAACAAATTATGCATCGACACGAACATGAAATTATTTTTTCCAATATGGATATACAAGTATTGGTGCAAAACCATCTTGCATTTCAGCTTGTGCAGACTCTTTTGACATTCATCTGTCCACTAAAATTTAGTCTTTTTCAACAATCTCTCCATTGGGGCAGCCACCTCTTCATATCCCTTGATAAACTTTCTATAGTATCCTGTATGTCCTAATGTTGCTCTTAACTATTTAACGGTGGTAGGTGGTGCTAAGTCAAGGATGATGGCGAGTTTGGTGATTTTGGATGGATCAACCAAAATTCCATCACGACAGACCACATGGCCTAATAGAGCTCCAAAAGGGGCACAAAAAACACCCTTTCTTAAATTGAAGGAAATTTGATACTGGTGGCATCATTCCAACATCATTCTAAGACTTTCTATGTGATATTTTATAATACAAAATACTGTCTAGTCCTCAAAGTAGACTTCAAGAAATTTTTGTATAAAATATTTAAATGCAACAAATACGATTCTAGAAAAGATTCCAGGTGCATTCTTGAGTCCAAAGGGCATTACCATGTATTGGTAGAATCCCCACTCTGTTGCAAAGGTAGTCTTGTATCAATCCTCTTTCGCAATTCTTATCCGATGTTATCCCAAGAATCCATCAGTGAATGAATACATTTCTTGTCCTCTGACATTCTCCAGTACTTCATCCGTGAATGGGGTCAAAATTGGGTCATGCAAGAACGCATCATTTAATTTCCTCAAGTCAACACAATTCTCACTACCCCTGAAGTTTTCTTGTCTTGGACTACAATAGGACGGATCCATTCTGATTCTTCAACAGGTTCTATCACACCTGCTTCTAGCATTTGGTTCAGTTTAGCCTTAACTTTTTCTTTGTAACATGGGTTTAATCTGTACGGCCGATGTTTGGCCGGTTTTGCATAAGGCCTCAAGGGTATCTTCATTTCTCCAAGGTCCCCAATTATTCCTTTTATTTGAGAGAATTTTGTAGGGAACAGATCCTTCCCACGGTTTCATCGTCCCAGTAATATCCAATAATGGAAAACTTTGGGTTTTCAACTGTCCCAATATTGACTTTCTTGATCTTGAGTGGACTTAGAAATTGGTCACTAGACATACCAGCTCCTTCCACTTCACACATACCTTCTAAATTAGGTATGTTTATCTCTAGTGGATCACCATCTTCTGGTTCTCCTGTAATGTTGTAACATTCCATCCAATTGTGTACTGTCATGGTGCATTGATGGAAATTTGTAGCTGCGAGTGGGATCTCCTCAAATATATTTTCCTTTATTATTTGTATCACAACATCAACTGTCGGATGTTCACTTGTGAACTCAAACGTCTAGGTGATGTTTACAACTAAGCTTTCCCATGCAACAATTCATTGTTGTAGATCAACTGAGGTGTACCAATTTCTTGGTACCATTTCCAAAGTGTGGATGAATCGACGATCCCACTCTTGTCACGGATAATCTTTCCATTTCTTGCGACAATGTTCAATATGCTCCACAGGATTTGCCAGTCCTGTATACTTATGATCAACATAACTGGTCTCTTCCTCGAGTCTAATATCTAGTAATTGTTTATATTGTGGCCATTCAGAGATAGATTGTTTATGTGTACCCCACCATCTTGCAGGCAAAGCTTTCAGCACATAGTCCAAGGAAGACAATCGCTGTGATTCTGTAACTTTTTCTTCAAATTATACTAGAAAAGGCACCATGTTAGGCAATCCTTCATATGTAGGTAGCATTCTTGCTTCAGCTCCTACCCTTCGGTCATATCTTGTAATTCTGGTGCATCTTCTCATGGAAACTTCATGTATCTTGTTCTTCCAATTCTCCAAGGCATCGCTTGAGTTGGACATGCACGAAATTACACTCCGCTAACTCAGTTTCCCATTAGCTTTTGGATTAATATAATATTTTTTTGAAGAAATAATATTATACAACTGATATAGATAATTTCCTTGACCTTCACTATGTACGGGCTCAACATATCTCTGTACTTCGAGCGGATCAATTGGCGCAACCACCCTTAGTTCAGAATCTTCAAATGATAAGATCCTTTTCTTGAAGTTTATAATGGTTTGGTTGTCTATTTCCCAATCAATTCCCAGCGGTGTAGGATATGGATTTGTTTCATCGACAATGTCAATAACTTCAAAGCCTATATATGTTCTTAATCCTCTGAATTCTACATGCACTGGTGTTAGTCTACCAATTGGTAGAACCTTCAATTGGTTCGCAAGCTTTAGTTGAATGGGAGACCACTCCAGTCGCGTCTTATTCATGCTCTCCCATGTTTGTCTCGTCAATATGTTAACATCCAAACCCAAATATAATATGATATAATCTAGATCATAGTCTCTTATCTACGCAGTCATTCACAGTTCTTGTCTTGTCTTCAGTCTCTTCCTTATATGATTAACTCTTTTTTTAGGTCGCGTGTCATCTGGGGTTTCTTCTATTAGTGATGTCAGTTCTATGACAACGTATTTATCATTGATTATTACTAAAAAAAATTGAAAATTTCTTTAATCTTCCTAGCCTTTTTCATTGGTGGCTTCCTGATTAGCTGTTCAAATTGTTCAGGCATGGTCTTGACTTGTCCATATGTCATCGGTTGATTAGCATCAACAAATTCTGGTCGCACCTCAAAGAAGATTTCTTTCTCCTTTTGGACATCTAGATGAGCTTTCTTTTGTGTTGCGGGTATCACCTACGGTTTTCCTTGCTGTGTATTCTAGTCTACACATGTCACAACACCTCCTCTCATGACTTCAACAATGTGAGGTTCTCTTGGTTCGACAGAGATCATTTGAATGTTCTAATTGGGATTTCGATTATGATTCTGCACCGGATTGGGATTTATGAAAGTTCTAGCTTTCCATTTCACAATTATTTGCAGACACTGTTCAATAGTGTGATCAAATGCTTTATAGTATGTAAAAGTTTTCACAGGAATTCATCAATCTCAGGAAAAAATTCCTGGCTGCCCACAATTATAACATATGACTTGGCCTCTTCCATGACCAAATCCTCCTCCTTGTTGTTGTCTACGGCCTCTAAAGTTTCCACCCCCCCTTTGCGGAGGGTATTGTTGTTGTTGAGGATACTGATTCTACTAGAATCGTAGTTGAGGGTATTGCGGTTGTTGATATTGAGTAGGTTGATACTGAGGTTGCGCTCGTTCAGCTTGCATCTGCTCATCACTTTTCATTAAGTAGGTATCCATCGTCTTTTCTTGCAGTAGTTGAAATGTTCTGCAGTCCTTTTCATCATGACCTACTGATATACAAAATTTACAATACAGACTAGCTGGTGTACTCACAATCTTCTATAAGTACATACATTCTTCGGACTTGTGGCCCCTATCCTGGCATATCCTACACCAAGGAATTCCTTGGGTGTTTAACGGATTTGGCACTCCTGTTGCGACATATTTCATGAGCACTGGGAAATTGTCTTTATGGTGTCTGTATGTTCTGCATATTGTACATCGTATTTCTTCCTGAACTTCCTTCCCTCTCTAAATGTCCTAGAGATGCATCGTAAGGTTGGCCAGTTGTGTCTGAATTTGCATCATTCTCGAGTCAGTATCTCCAACCAGCGAGGATTCTAATTTCATTGCTATTTTCAGAACCTCTATCTGCGACACAATATTCTGTTGCATCAACCGGGTTCGGATATGTGGTAACAAGGAGGAAATAAACCATTCCTTGTGTTGTACATCCATCATTTGGAAGCTCACTTTGGCCATCAATGTCTTAGATCTATTGTCAAAGTACTAGACAGATTCTATCGGTAGATTTTTAATCTCTTTGATTTTAGTAATGCACTATGATTCAGACTTTACCTTTTTGAACTCATCTAGCATACCCACTCGAATCTCAATGAGTGTTTTCGGGACAATTCCTACTGGTACGATGGAAAATTTCATATACTAGTCAAGCGTGTTGGAGGAGCTAGTCGGCTAACCCGACTAGACTCATTAGTCGACTAATTGTAGATTAGGTCGACCTCATAGGTTGTGTCGGTTGGTTGAACATACATGTAGTTACTATAACTGTTTTGTAAATGTATATATAGGCTGTTGAGCAAGATAGATACTTGGTTCGTTTTGTTGTATGAACTCACATGTGTAATTGAGTAATACAATCTGTTATTATGTCTACCATTATTGTCTCTTATTATGTTATTGTTATATGATTCTTTATGTGTATCATTGGTAACCTTGCAATCTGATTGATTACAACATTGGTTTTGTTGCCGATGATACATATACAGATGAAATGACTATGACTAGATGATTTCAGAGCAGGATATTAAGAACTAGTGGGAATGTAAGATTGCCAATTATTGTAGAATTATGCCAGAAGAAATAAACTAACTATTGCCCAAGCAAAGGAGAAGGTTTTCTTTGAAACACATGAAATTTTTTTCGAGTTCGTACCCCAGTCTCTGAAGAAACTGCTGGATGAAACAACCGAAAAAAATTAAATACCGACAGTTACTTCATAAGCTAACAAGGGGAGGAAGCACAAATCTGTCGGAGTGGTTCAAAAGAATCGCTGACGAGTTCTATGAGGAAAGAGCATTCGATGAAAGAGTCTCTGTGGATAGTATCAAAGAGAGATTATACAATGACCAAATTGAATAGTTCTTGTGTTCGTTGCCAACACTTTTGTTCAAATTCTTGATCAACAAGGGTGTGGGTCATATTTTTGAACCTTTTCCGTTACTGGTAGATCAACCATCTAACACAAACTAGGCGACAAAGCAGAAGGAGTGGGAAAAGTGACCAAAGAAAGAGAGTGGGATTACTTTCAAATCAAATAGATAGTTCCACCCGGGATTACTAAAAGATTTCAGGTCAGCTATGGGGGGTAGCTGGTCATGTTCTGGAGTAGAGTAGAGGAATTCTAATCGACCTATGAAAAACACCACTTACAGTGATGAAAATTCAAAAAAAAAAGGAGATAATTCGAACAGTTACTCAAAAAAGCACTCCAGATATACAGAAGATAGAATGAGAGAAGAGGCAAAAGATACGGGAAGATAGTAGAGAGAAAGTAACTGTGCTCCAAAGGAGAATGACGACTAGAGTGATAGAACAAGAAGAGAATCTGCCAGAGTCAGGTCATGACTGACAGGAAGAAGGTGTTGGTGAAGAAGTGTCACCAATGGAGGAATACTTGTGGATACAGCATGGTGAAGCTCTCCAAGTTGATATACCCCAGAACATCACACCTCATTCTCTGTCAAATTATAGCCAGAGTGCCCAAGTGTAGGATATTGTTCAAGAATATTTGGGACTACGAGTTTGAAAGTTAGGTGTGTGGAGTTGACTAGACAAAGAAGCAAATGATGTTGATCATCTGGTAATTCATCAACCAGAGGAAGGAAATTGGGTTACCTTTCAACCCTTTTCATCTAACCGCGATATTCACTTACTCTACTTAGAACATGAAGGAGCAACACCCCAGCCAATCACAAATTTAGGTAACACACTAGATCAATCGGATTCACAAGAGAGGATACCCCAGTCTCAATAGTTTACTTGGGTATCATCAGAAGGAGTCGAAATAAATCGACTTTGAGTTGAAAGCACACCGAATGCTACAGATAAAAATTCCGACAAAAATGAAAGTTTTGTCGAGAATAGCTGTGAAGAAAAAATATTCAAAGGAAGTAACCCACCACCACCACCCCCCCCTCCACCACCTGGAGAAGACATTGACTCCGAAGATATGGTGCACGTGTCTACACACATTCCCCTCTATGAGGACGATGAAGATCCCAAAAGACATTGGTTTGTCTATGAGTCGACTTGGGACATAAATGTTATTACTAATGAAGATTGACAGATGGCTCAATTTGATGGTGCTCTACGGAAGCGAGCACTAACATGGTACATGACGTACACAGAATAAACGTCAAATGCCACTAAGGAACAAATAAAACAACAATTCATGTCATTATTCAAAACTCCATATGCAAGGCATCTCGCAACAAAAGCTAAAGACTACAGTACATAAACCGACTGAGACAGTTCATGAGTACGATAAAAGATTTAAAGACCTACTAAGCTAGTTGGAGTATAATATAGATGAACAATTGCTTATCCTATGGTTTGTTGCAGGAATTTTATAGAAAATCCGAATGCACATCAGAATGGACAATTTTAATACTTATGAAGATGCATTAAATAAGGAGTTACAAGTAGAGATGGACGAGGACTATCCAGTAAACCTTGTTGATAGCTGTATTGAAGAACAACTAGAGATTATGCAAAATTCAACACGGAAATTAAATCTCAAGGGTCATGAATTCTGGTGTACGAAATGCTCAACGATAGGGAATACAAGAGATTATTGCCGACAAGAAGAATGTCGATAGGACGTCTGGTTCATTTAGTCGAAATGCTTTTGTGACATTTGTCAGGAGTATGATCTACATGCGACAAAATATTGTCAATACAATATGAAGAATGAAAATGCTCGTTGGTGCGCAATATGTGAAGTCAAAATCCATGCAACAACCGAATGTCAGCTAAACTTAAAGGACTGGCAGAACTATCACTCATTTTACCAAACAAAAGTTGTTGCACAAAATAATAACGACCGAAACGAGAAAATCAACCAAAGATATGGTGAACGAAGGTACTAGCGCTGGTATGATAATAATCGTCGTGGAGGATTTTCAAGTCGAGGCCGATACTTCGTGAATCGGGAGAATATACCACGTCGACTGATCCAGTGTTATAAGTGCTTAAACGAAGGGCATCGACACACTGAGTGTCCATACAAGGATCGAACTAACCTTAAATTCTGTACAAGTTGTGGTATCGGTGATCGCTCTTTGGAGGATTGCCCCACCATGCTTGAAAATATCAATAATAAGAAAAATGTTAATGTCTTGTCTAGTGTACAAAAATGTGATGTTGTTAGAACTAAAAACTTACAAATTGTCACTCATCAAGGCATAAAAATCAGCATGGATAATCCAAAAATAAGTAAAATAAAGAATAAAGAATATTACCCTAACCCTCTCATACAAAAACAATTATATAATGATGCGACGACATATTTCAAGAATTAGCTGCACACGAAGTGAACGATGATGCTCGATAGAAGATGTCTCAAGAATTAATTAATTGAATACATAATGATAATTATGTTGCAAAATTAATTGACTTATTGTACAATCTTAAGAGTAAATATGGTGGAGACAAACAAACTAAAAGCATATGTAGCTTGAATAAAAAAGATAAAAGTGATTTTGATCCGTTATTTGACCTGGAAATTGAAGGTTACCATGTCCAACAAGTCGTTCATGACTTCGTATCACAGGTAAACATCATGACCAGAGACACATGGGAAGAATTAGGTAAACCTTAACTTAATGAATATGGCATATATTTGAAGTTAGCAGATCAAGGACTAATTGAATCCATTGGTGTCTGGAGGAATGTCGACACAACTATAAAAGGTATCACTACAAAAGTTGAATTCGAAATTATTAACCCTAAGGATGGATCTGGTTCCTTTCCATCCTTAGTAGGACGACCATGGGGTCGAAATATGAAGGCATCGATTTCACTAAACAAAGAAAGAATAAAACAAAGGAAATAAACATAAAGTATTTGTCCCAATTCATCCATCACAAGGTGAACCATGGACAAAACCTATAGATGAAGAAGTTGATGTCCGACAACTATACTAGATACAAAATAATGAGGATTACGCCGAACTGAACATATATGGAGAGGTTCACTTAGGGAACCCAGATTCTGTCGGTTATAACTCTGACATAGAATTATATGACTGGGAAATGGAAAGCTATGAATTACAAGCAAGGGAATGTTGGACCATCCAAGCCATTTCAAAAAAGCAAACACGTTAATGCTTCTTTGTGTCTATATTACCAAAAATATTTGAAAGAAAAGTTAGGGAATATCCATCCCTAACACCGATGAAAAAAGAAACATCAAGTTGACCGTCACTTAGGTATAAAGAACAGGATTACCAGTCCTTCACATTGAACACGTATCTAAAAATATAGGTGACCATGACCGACTTCAAATTCTAGTTGAGACATTTACAGGACAAGCTGCTCGATGGTGGGATACTCACCAGTCGAGACTACAATCATGGTCGACAGCTTCAACATACTTTATTGAAAGACTTGGAGGAAAGAAGCTAACATATCAAGCACAAATACCTGTCTTTACACAAGACCAAGATCCTGAAAAACACATCATTACATGTGAAAAAGAATGGAAAAGACTGGGATATAAAGATGAACGAATATGTCCACACCTATTCCCGTCGACATTAGATGATTTTCCAAACAAATGGTACAAAATGTAAGAACCATGAGGTGAAGCGTTCTTATGGAACGAACTAAAAGAAAATTTCATTAAGGAATTCAAATTTATACTTGAAGATGACCAACTAGTTGAAGCTACCAAGCAAATAGAAACATTTATAAAACCAACTGTTAGTAGTAGTTCGACAGGAACTCACAACTAACCGAACGATTCATGTCATAATATTCAATCAACTAAAGTACCACAGTCGATAATACTTCGACTAGAAACTTTGTAGTAATCATCAATGGTGGGCCAACTGATGTTTTCAAAGGGATTAGAGGTTTGCAACAAGGTTGTCCCTTATCACCTATGTTGTTTTTACTTATTATTGAAGGTTTGAGCATTATGATAAATTATGTTAATTCTAAGAAGAGCATTCAAGGAATATGTTTTTCACATTTGTTATCTGTTACCCATCTTTTATTTGTGGATAATGCGTTAATCTTTGGGAAAGGTTCGATTGAGGAATGGAACTGTTACCACTCGATTATATTTGTATTTTGTTCTACTTCTGGGATGATGATAAGTGCTGAAAAATATATTTTTCTTTATAGTGCTAAAGTGGAATATGATCAAGTTTTACGGGACCAGATAGTCACTTTGTTTCCTTTTAAAATGAATAGACTTCAAATTGGGTTCAAATATTTGGGTTTTTTTAAATCCCAATGGTTATTGCAAAGGAAACTGGTGTTGGATTCTCAAAAGGATTGATAAAAGGATATCAAACTAGGCTTATCATTTTCTTTCTCTTAGAGGAATACTTGTTCTTGTCTCTTCGGTGTTGCAGAGCATTCTGGTTTATTGGATGTTGGTTGTGATGGTTCCTAGAAGTATAATAAAGTTAATTCAGAATTGCTTTTTTGCTTTTCTCGGGTCTGGAAAGTTAATTTATACAAAGTTTCACTTGGATTCCTAGACTAGTATTTGTATTCCAAAAAGTATGGGAGGCTGGGGTGTTAAAAATATCTTCTGGTTTGCGGACGCTTTGGGGGCAAACACTTTATGGAGGGTCATCTTCAGTAATAATTTATGGAGTGATGTTGTTAAGAGAAAATATTTTAAAATTTCTTTTACCTACCATTGGTTAAGAGATTCTCCAACAATCTCATCCAATGCGTCAATCATATGGAAAGCGTTATTTAAAAGTTTGCATATTATAAAGGGAAGATTGAGTTGGATAATATGCAAAGGTTTACAGGTGTACATCAAAATTGATCCAGTTGTGGGTTTGGAAGATCAGTATAAAATTTCTGCGAGTTTTACTTTTTCTCTATACTCTTTAAATTTACAGGAGTTGTCTTAGGTTTATGTAAAAATGAGGTTGACTTATCCATGGATGTCAGCTTCTGAGCTAGGTCTCGTTGGTTCAATTGTTGAAGAGTGGAACATGTATGTTTTGGCATTAAATGGTGTTGGAATACGTCTTTCAAATCACCAGGATATTGTTTTATGGGACTAGGATGACTCCTTCGGTCAGGTTTATGTGAAAAGCACTTATAATTATCTGCTATCTCATTTGGTTCCTCTTACGACTACATGGTGGAAGAATGATATTTGGAAGTGGAAGGTTCCTACAAAATTAAGTTTCTTCATTTGGATTTTTTTAGATAAAAAAATTATAACGTGGGATAATCTGGTCAAAGGTGGAATGAAAGGGCTTGCCATTTTTGTTCTTTGCTTAAAAGAAATGGAAATTGTTTCGCACATATTTGGCACCTGTTCTTTTTTAAGAAAAAATTGGAATTCTTGTCAAACTTTACTGAATTTCAAAGCAAGTTTGATTGGTTCTAGTTTCCAAGAATGTTTAAAAAGATGGACAAGAAAAAATTCCAAATTCAGTGAACTCCCTCTATATATATTTTTGGGAAGTCAGGAAGACAAGAAACCGATATATTTTTTACAATAAGGAACTTTTTTATTTACAGATAAGCTTTAAAGCAGTGGGGCATTTTCTAGAGATGGTACATTGGAAATTAAAGAGGAGGACCAAACTTCTTTTCAAACACGGTTTTGGAAGCTTCACTTCAGTGGGTTTCTTTGATGGAGCTTAGGTTAATGGTTTCGGAGGTGTTGGTTTTCTCCTAAGAGTCAAGTCTGATCTGATTTTTAAACTTCATTAGAGTATCAGGGATGGCAGTAACACCAAAGTTGAGTTACTAGTGCCCTGGGGTCTTCTTTGGTTTGCTAAAAAGAAAGGTCTTTAGAGAATTCATGTAGTGGGGGACTCGAAGGTTGTCATAGATTGTATTTCAGGACTTTCAGAGTTGAATGTATTGCTTATTTTTTATTGGAAGACTATAATTCTGGAACTAAAAATTTCCTTTCCTTCAATCTCTTTTGCTCATATTTACAGATAATTTAATGCTAAAGCAGATGAATTTTTGAAGAAATTTGTCGGTCCTTTGGAGGATTTTATATTTTTTAAGAAATCTTGGAAGGGGAAATTATCAATAGTGGGAGTTTGTTTTTATTTCGGGAGGAGTAACGGTTTTTTAAGTCATTGTTTTGCAATGGTAGCTGATGGAATTTGGCATCTTTTCTGTAGTTTGTATGAAGGTTGGAAGATGTTGTATCTTGATAGCTAATAATTTGTTTTTTGCATGAGATGTATCAGTTGATTATTTCTTTTAGAGGAGAGATTATAGTTTGGAAAATAACTATTTGGCAGCCTTTTTGTATTAAGCCGGATGTAACTTTGATTCCTTATGAATATCAAGTTAATTTTTTTCGCTGTGAAAAATAAATTGGTGGGAGTTAAATATCTGTAGATGTAAAAGTTTTTGGGGTAATAGTCAGTAAAATTTTTCGAATTAATTTGGTCGAGGAAAAATTATCAGATTATAATCCATCGAAGTAAACTTTTCATGTGAAAACCTGTCAAAGTCAATCTAGTTGAAGTAAAAACCGATCGAAGTTAAACGTGTCGAAGATAACTCCTTTTGGAGTATAGAATAAAACTTGTGTAGGTAAACTTGTCAAAGCAAAATCCAGTCGAAGTAAATTTGTTCAAATAATAAAAATAACTACTCAAAGCAAACTTGTCAGAAAAAATAGGTGGGGAAATTCGATCGAAGCAAATTTGGTCGAATGATAAAAAGTAACTTGTCCAAAAAATGGGGTTTTAGATAATAAGGTTGTCTAAGTCAAAAACAAAAGAAATATAATTTTTTTAACTGCACGGTAATTTACTATAGTTTTTCCATGGATCTGGTATCAGAGCGGGTTTAGTAAGAATAGAAACTTTGTCTTAAAAAGGGGAAAAGTATTTTTTTTAAGGAAAATTAAAATTAAAAAATATGGTTCCACTTCTGGTGCACAAATGTCAAGTCTTCAAACTCCAATTTTTTCACGAAAGAATTATGAATATTGATCTCTAATCATGAAGGCTTTGTTCATAGGTCAAAAGGTATGGGAGATATTCCAAAAATGGTTATGCAAAACCAGTAGATCATACAACATATAATAATCTCACACAAGCTGAGAAGGATTCCTTGAGGGAACAAAGGAATAAAGATGGAAAGGTTGTGTTCTACACACATCAAGAAATGCATGAAATCATAATCTGAAGAGTAGCAGCAACAAAGACAGCTAAGGAGGCATGGGACATGCTAGAAACTACATATCAAGGTTTGGACAAGGTAAAGGCTCCCAAACTACAAATCCTTAGAAGAGATTTTGAATCTCTATCAATGAAAGATACAGAGTCAGTATAATAATTCTATATTCAAGATATTGGTATGATTAATCAATTGAAATATCATGGAGAAAATATAGAATACAAAAGGGTTGTTGAAACAGTGCTTAGAAGTATTCCCTAAAAATTTGAATCACTAGCTGCCACCTTGGAAGAAAACAAAGATCTGTCTCAGTCTCCATTGATGAGTTGCAAATCATCAATCATGAACATAGAATTAGTAGATCAAATACATCACTAGAAGGTGCATTTGCAACACAATCATCCATAAGTCATGGAAGAGGCAGGGGCAGATCTAATTCTAGAGGCATAGGAAGAATTTCTTCCAAAGGAGGACGCAGGAGCAGTCCTGCAAATGTTGTTGCAAGAGGTAAAAATCAGAACCCCAATAATCCAAGTGGTCACACGTTTGATAAGTCAAAAATACAATGTCATTATTGTAAGAAATTTGGACATTTTGCATATGAATGTAGGAAGAAGAAGTATGGCCAAGGAAAGCAAGGTGAAAACCAATCAAGCAACACCAGTGCTTCAAACAGTACGATGTTTTTGGCATGTGCATCCCCAATTGAATGCAATGTTGTTCAAGAAATTCCATGTGACATATGGTATTTAGATTCAGGTTGTAGCAATCATATGACTATAAATTTAAATTTGTTCTCTAGTCTAGATAAATCAGTTCTAACTGATGTCACACTTGGAAATAATATCCAAGCCACTATTTTGGGAAAGGTACCATTGGGATTCTAACCAAACAAGGGGAGAAAAAGACTAAGCCTGATGTTTATTATGTCCAAGGTTAAAAACACAATTTGATGAGCATTGAACATTTGTTACAAAAAGATTACATAGTTTACATAGAAGACAATCATTGTGTGATTAAATACATACGCCCAAGAAACTAGTTGATAGAAAAAGTACCAATGATAACCAATCATTTGTTTCCTTTAAGGATAAGGCTAGACATGGAATCAAAGACAACTCAAGTTGTTCATGAAATACATACAAAATTCAGAAGCTGCATTTAAGGCAGAAAGCAAAGAAGAAGAAAAAATCATCGTTGAAATACATACACCATTTCGATTAGAGGTTCTAGCAGTGGCATTTCAGACTTGGACATCTGAATTTTGGTGGGCTAAAGCTACTACACATGAAGAGCATGGTGAAAATATTTCCATTCATAAAATACCAGAGAGAATTTGTGAATGGTGCATTTTTGGCAAGCAACATAAAGAGACTTTTCCAGTCAGAAAGTCATATAGAGCTCGCACACCACTTGAAATTGTTCGCTTTGATATTTGTGGGCCAATGCAGACACCATCCATATGAGGCTGCAATTACTTTCTCACTTTTATTGATGACTTTACAATAATAACATGGATATATTTTTTGAAACAGAAATCCGATGCATTTGGATGTTTTCAGCAGTTTAAGGAACTTGTGGATAAGCATAATGGATACAACATCTAGATCTCAAGGATAGCCAGAGGCAGTGAATATGTTTCAAATGACTTCCTAATTTTTTGTAAGACCCATGGCATACACAAGCAATGCACTACGCAGTATAAATCTCAGTAGAACGGTGTCGACATAGGAAGAATATAACCATTATGGAGATGGCGTGTAATATGATGGAAGCCGAGCATTTGTTAAATGAATATTGGGATGAGGCAGTGGCGACCACTGTTTACATCATGAATACATGCCCCAAAAAAAGCATGAAGAAAAAATTCCCCCAAGAAGCTTGGACATGTACGAAACCAAATGTCCCTCGTTTAATTTTTTTTGTTGTTGTGTCACATATGCTTATGTACCAGATGAGTTGAGAAATAAATTAGACAATAAAGGACATAAATGTATTTTTGTCAGTTATTCTGAAGATATAGAAGCATATAAAATTTATGACCCTGTCACAAGGAAAGTAATTACTATTGATATGTTCAATTTGTTGAGAATGAAGCATGGGATGGAACTGTCGAGAAGAGTGTCAAGATTGTGTCGACTGTCGACCATGAATACATGGCAAAGGAAGTGGTTCAAACACCACATCTAAGCCAAAATGTCACAACTTTGACCACTCCTAGGACAACTCAACATGTTCCAGCACAAGGAACTTCGACACAAGTCAGAGCTCAAGATACACTAAAAAGCACACTAAGAGCTCAACAAACTCCATCGAGTAGTTCGACGAGGTCAACATTGACAAGTCCAATAAGGACAAGAATTTTGCATGAGATATATAAGGTGGTGCACCAAATTAATCTTAGTTTTTTGCATTATTTTCTCAAGTAGATGATCCTCTAACATTTGAGGAAGCTATCGAAGATTAAGTATGTCCACAGGCCATGGATGAAGAAATAGAAGGCATTGATAAGAATCAAACATGGGAGCTAGTAGATGTTCCAAAAGATAAGGATTTGATAAGTGTCAAATAGATTTACAAGACCAAGCAAGATGTTGAAGACAATGTGTAGAAGCACAAGGAAAAATTGATTGTAAGAGGATTCTCAGACCAGCTCGACATAGACTTCAATGAAACTTTTGCACCTGCTGCATGAACGGACATAATCAGAACAATTTTGTCCATAGCTGCACAAAACAAATGGATGTTAAATCTAACTTTTTAAATGGATATATGGAGGAGAAAGTGTATGTGGAAAAACCACAAGGCTATGAATTTCCAATACAATAGAAAAATGTATATCGGATGAAAAAGACACTATATGGTTTGAAGCAAGATCCCAAAGCTTGGTACAATCACATTGATTCCTATCTAACTCAAAATGGATATCACAAAAGTGAAAGTGAACCAACGCTACACATCAAGGTTAATGAACAAGGTAACATGTTAATTGTCTACCTATATGTGGATGATTTAATATTTACTGGTGATTTTGGCATAAACGATTTTAGATCAGTCATGGAAAGTGAATTTAAAATGGATAACTTGGGGCTTATGAAGTATTTTTTGGGCATTGGAGTCCAACAATATGAAAATGGTATATTTATATCATAGTCTAAATATGCAAATGAAGTTTTGAAAAGATTTAAAATTATAAATTGCAAGGTAGCCCCAACACTAGTGATAACAAGATTAAAATTGATGAGAAAGGATGATGATGGATCAAATGTAGATCCTACACTATTTAAAAGGTTGGTTGGAAGCCTTATGTATCTAACTACAATAAGGCTAGACATAATGTATGGAGTAAGTCTGATCTCAATATTTATGGAGTCACCAAAAGACTCTCATTGGCAAGTAGGAAAAATAATTCTTAGGTACATAAGTGGCACAAAGGATCTTGGAATTTTGTATTCAACCTCAAATTGGATACATTGATAATTACAATGGAGGAAACATAGATGACATGAAAAGCACATCTGGGTACACATTTTATTTTGGTACAGGTGTTGTGTCATGGGCGTGAAAGAAACATCCCATTGTAACTCTTTCTTCAGCAGAAGCAGGATATGTCGCAGCTACAAGCGTTGCATGTCAATTTGTTTGGATGCAAAGGATGTTAAGAGACCTGCCACAGAACTAGAAAGAAACGACAACCATTTGCTGTGACAACAGTTTAGACATTGTACTGTCGAAGAATCATGTGTTCCACAAGAGAACCAAACACATTGACACAATGTATCATTTCACTAGAGAATCAACAAATAACAAAGAAATTTGTTTAGAATTTTGCAGGTGTAAAGATCAGCTAGCTGACATCTTTACAAAACCATTTCCAAGGGATACATTCCCGTATCTGTGAAGCTATTTAGGGATGAAAAATTCTGCACAATGAATTCTGTCATGCAAAGAGCAAGTTCCATCTCTAATTTTTTTTTGTAATTTTTTTTTAATGATCCCCATCTACTCATAATTAAGGGGGAGTGTTGGAGAAATTAATAATAATTACGAGTCGATGTCTTGCAAACCTAGTCAGATTAGTTAGAGTTTGTAGAAATATTGTTTTGTCAGTCAATTTGTCAGAGTATGGAGTTCACGTCTCACCATATTTAATCAACCATTTTTTTGTTCTATAAGTCAATATGTTTTGTGAATTTACAATCATGAATTAAATTATAGTCTTCAATGTTAGTCGGTAGATTTCAAGAGAAGAAGAAAAAAATCAAGTCTTTGCATATGTAGAAGAAATCTGAATGAAAAACAATCTTTGTGAGAAGAACATAGTGAGAGAGAAAGACGAGAAGAAGAAAAAGTCCGAAAAGTGTTCAAGAGAATAAGCTCGTGGTTTTTTAATGTATTGAGAGCCCAAGATCTGTAAAAGGTGAAAAAATCAAGTAAGACTCAAGTATATGTATGCGACCATTATTTGTATATTTTGTAGGGGTAAATATATATTATAAATTTTATGTGTTCATTATCAATAATATTGAATATTACATGTCGCACATCTTCTCCATAATTACTTGTGTTAATGTTGTTAACGTTTATTGTCTATAAAAGAAATCAAGAATATCTCATATTTCATAGTGTAAAAGTTCAGTGCTAGCCGTAGAGTAACTTTGACATAGATATTATTTAATACTTTTGTTATTTGATACAGTCGACTTGTCATTATATAATTCTTGGTTAAATTTGAACTTATTGAAGTGAAGTTAGTCAAAGTTGTCCCAACCGATTGGGTGGTAAAAAGGTGTATTTTACGTTTAAGTGAATCAGATACTTTGTATACCAATATAACATCATAAGTTTGTCTAAGAAGAAATTGGTCGAAGTTAAATATATGTCGATGTCAAATTTGTTGGGGTAATAGTTAGTAAAAGCCATTGAGTTAGTTTGGTCAAGGAAAACATGTCGGAGTATAATTCGTCGATTTAATTTGGTCGAAGTAAACTTGTCGTGTGAAAACCCATCGAAGTCAATCCAATCGAAGTAAAAATTGGTCGAAGTTAAACTTGTCAAAGCTAACTCTTATCAGAGTAAAATGGTAGAAGAAAGCTTGTCGAGGTAAACTCATCAAAGTAAAATTCGGTCGAATAATAAAAATAACTAGTCAAAGCAAACTTGTCAAAAAAAAGGTGAGGTTTTAGATAATAAGTCTGTCGAAGTCGAAAAGAAAAGAAAATTAAATTTTTTAACTGCACAATTCTTTATTGTCGCAATTTTTTCTTGAATAGTTGAGGCTCAATGGATAACTATTAAGACTAGGTAGATAAAGATGATCTACTGAAGCTTCTATCCCCCAGAATTGGCTTACAACTATACAACTACAACTAGATAATTTTTTTAATTAAATAATTGTTCAGTAGGTGGATTTACTCCATGCCTACCAACTTGCTTTGTGCACAATCCAACTTGTTGAGAAATCAAATTGGTTTTTGTCCCTAGGACAAGCATAGACTTGGAGAAATTAATTTGAACAAAGTGCCAAAGATCACAAGGGAGAACTCTTTCGTGTCAGGCTCTTTCCTTGTATATAATCTCCTCCTGATATGTAATATTTGTTTCACGTTTCTCATATTCTCATCCATTTCAAGGAATTTTAGAACTGTACAATCCTCTCTACCATTCCAATCTTATTGATATATATATAGAAAGTCTTTTGATTGTAAGCTACTAATTTTATATCGATCAAGCATTGCAATATCAAGGAGGCTAAGGATTGGATAAAGTGCTCCAAAATGTACATACAACAAATGCATAGGATACAAAGCTAAATGCATAGCAGAGAAAGTGCCTATAGGCACAAATGATGCATTGAAAAGTGCTTGCCATCAGCACTATGTTGGCCACAAATAGCCCAAATAGACTAGAAACAAAGCCATTGTTGTAGTCGAGTGGATTGCATCATTACCAGTGATACATAATATAGATTACTCAAGCAAGTGAAATGATACAAACAATAGACAAGTAATGGATGATGAAGCAACAAGTCTTCTATTACTCAACAAGAGCACATAAAGAGCTGATTACATATGATACGAACCACACCCTATATCCGTCTCTCCAGTCTATTTATATAGATTACAAGTAGTTACATAACTACTTGTCGGTTTAACTGACTGACACGACATGTATAGGTTGACAAAATCTCACAATTGTTGATATTTGGTTTTGAGTTTCAACAGAAAAAACCCTTCATAAACGTACCTCGGGTGGGAAGTTATTATAAGGCAGAGGCACACATCTTCTTACAAAATTTTCACAGTTGTTGAACAGCTTGGTACTGATAGTTTGATAACCACAATATGTATCCCCTTATGATTACACACTTTGGAATGATGCAAGCCCACAATGGTGTTCTTCAGTGCGTCACAACCGTGAAGACATAGGAAAGTCCAGTAACTACCCATCACAACCCCGTTATAAAAAATAATCTTTCCCATTGTCTTGAAAAAATAAACTAATGAATATAGTGAATTTATTATGATTAAAGATATTCAGTATAAACTATAAAGATAACAAGTTAAACACTAACTTTTAGTATATTGTCCAAATTTGTTGCCAAGGTCACTTATGGTAGAACTTAAAATTTCAAGTTCAATTGGTTGAATTTGATATTGATTGTTTTGAAGACAAGGAGTTTAAACTTGTTGCCAACCGACACAAGCAGAGAGTTTTAGACATGCTTATAAATGAAAAAAGTTACTAGGGGATGATATTGAAAATAAGCTTTAAATGTAAGTTCTCACTGCGCCTAGACCATAATGATAGAGAGATCCAGGGCCGAAGTTAATGCGAGGGACAAGGCGACGAGAGTAGGAGGAGGCCGAAGGATAATCAGGGTTTTACAGAGGACAAAATTCTGATGGGGGCATGGCGAAAGGTATTGGGGGAGGCGACGGAGCCTCTCAGGCTTCGGGGAGAGGTAGATTGTAGATCAGAGGTATTCTGATAGATCTAGATCTGAACAAGGATGGAAAACTGATGGTTCAGAAGCCATGGGAGTGCATGCATAAAGAGGCCCTGGTCCCAACCATGCAGGTTAGATTGTCCAAGATTAGGGAAAAGATCTAGTATATGCTAGACCATGCATTGATTGGGAAATTTGTGGGAATGCGGCCGTCAGAAAAAGCCCTAGTTTGGTGGATAAACTCTTTTTGGAAACCTAAGGGGCACTATGATCTTCAGCTAGGATCTAAGGGTTTCTTCACCATTTCTTTATTCAATGTTGAAGATAGGAACAGAGTCTTGGATGGGGGTCCATACTTTTTCTATTTGGCAGGCCTCTTTCTAAGAATCTGGAAAGAAAAGCTTTTCCCAGACAAAGAGGACATGAAAGTAGCTCCGAGATGGATCAGATTGCATTCTCTACCTAGGGAATACTAGGATCCAGAAATAGTGGAGGATCTAGGGAACTCATTGGGAAAATTCATCAAAATATCGAAGCAAACTCGGATCCAATGATACACGGCATACGCTTGAATCTGTGTTTACATGGAGCTGACCAAAGAACTACCAGAAGCTATTTGGATGACATGGGACGACGAAGACTATGCGCAAACCATAGATTATGAGCAGATCCCTTTTCGTTGTAGAAGATGTTATTGATATGGTCATTTGTTTAGATATTATCCCATGAACCACCCAAAGATCGCCATAAGGAAGGAAGAGGAAAATAAGGACCAAGGGTTTACAAGGGTACCATCATGAAAGAGAGGAGGACGGAAGCAATAGAATCAGGAAATCCACAAGAAGATAATGGTATCAAACAAATATGAGATACTGGAGTACCTTCTGGAGGAAACTAATGACAATCAAAGGGAGGGTAAACAACAAGACCAAACCCCCCAGGAAACAAAGGAAGCAATTACCCAAATGGAGGAAGAAACAACCAAAGGAAAACATCTAGAGGAGGAGTGAGAACTAGGAGACAAAGCAAGGGATATGGACATCAGAGATCAGGACCTGGAAGGGATAGAGCAGGCATGTCCGGACATAGAAAAGGGATATGTCCCACAAGAACAAGTAATCCTACTAAAAGAATCCATCCTCAGAGCCCGAGCCTCCAACCTAATCGGGAGAAGTGCAGGTTCTCATAAGGAGATGAAACGAAAGTTCAAGGAACCCACCAAGAAATCAGGTGGGAAATTGAACAAACAGAGAGTGGCAAAAGCAGGTAGACGACTGGTAGAGTTGGGTCAATACCCAGCCATCAAGGCGATGCTCTGATTGCACTTAAAGTTTCCCAATGAAGATCTTATCATGGAATATTAGGGGCTTAAATAGCCCACAAATTTAATGAGTAAAAAGATCAAGCGAACAAATACAACCATAGTTTTCTTGCAAGAAATTAAATGTCCAACAGCTTAGATTGAGGACCTGAGTAAGAAAATATGAAAGGGTAGTGAGCGAATAGGCATTGATGGAAAAGGCTATGCGGGAGGTTTAGGGATCCTCTGGGACCCTACTAGGATTAGCTTAGGTGGATTCCATGGTACCAGATGCCTCCTATCAATAGACTTCAAGGTAATAGGATTTCCACTGGAAGGGATGATTACGAATTTTTATGGACCTCACACGCTTGGGGAAAGAAGGGACTTCAATCTTATTTGGGAACAGGCCCTAGAGGCCCATTGGATAGTAGGGGGTGACTTCAATCTTATCACCTCTTTGTAAGAGAAAAAGGGTGGTCAGCACAGGCTAGAGGAAGAATGTAAAATATTTGATGACACCATTGAAGAACTAGCGCTAATAGACATCATCCCAGGGGAAGGATGGTTTACTTTGAACAACAAACGGTCAGGGGAAAGGTACATTACTTCCTGGCTTGACCGATTTCTAGTCTCGGAGTCCGTTATTGATCTGGGCAACGAAATGCATTCAGCCACTCTCTCAAGAATTGGATCTGATCACTGGCCCATAGAATTGCAGTGGAGTGGGTTGGGATCTCATTTCAAGAAACCCTTCTGATTTGAACAGTTCCAGATCAAACATCTAGATTGCAAAGAAAAGGTAGGAACTTGGTGGGAATAACTCTATGAAGATGAGGGCTAGAGCATGTATAAATTCCAACATAAACTAAAAGGATTGAAAAATAGAATAAAAAAAATGAAACAAGGAAGAATTTGGGAATATTTTTGCAAACAAAAAGCTCATTGAATCCCGCATCTAGAATATCCAATCCATTGGGATGAATGAAGGATACAATAGAAACCTGCAAATGGAAGACTCTAGAATCTATTCTCAATTAGAGGAGCAGGAAAAGAAGGAGGAAATTATCGAGCGATAGAAATCCAGGAACCAATGGCTGAAAGAAGGGGAGAGGAGCACGAAGTTTTTCCAACGATCGGTCATCCAAAACAGGATGCAAAACAAAATATTCTCCATCAAGAATGCTAGAAGTGAATGGGAGGAAACCAGGGAAGGTATAGAGACTTCTCTGAACTAATATTTTTCTGAGATAATGTCTGAACCAAAGCAAGCCATGAGGGAGGACATTGCCAAAATTACCCAGCTCATACCGTCTTTGGTCACCTAGGATCAAAATGACCTACTAATGAAACCTATAACCATCCCGAAGGTAGAAGAAGCATTTTTTTAGATGAAGGAAGGAACACCCCCAGGCCCGGATGGATATACACTCAACTTTTTTCTCCAATTCTAGGATCTAATCAAGATGGAAGTCCGTAGGATTGTGGAATACTCTAGGGTCTCCAAATGAATGCTGCCAACGTTCAATGCAACCTTTATTACGCTCATTTTGAAATGTGAAGGGGCCGACTCCCCAGACAAATTCAAGCTGATAAGCCTCTGCAATGCCATCTACAAGATTACTACCAAAGTAATTACAAACAGAATGAAGCCCCTCCTCCTGAACCTAATATCCCCGTAATAGTCAGGTTTTGTGGAGGGTCGGCAGATAACATACAATATTATTCTGGTCCATGAATTGCTCCATTCCATAAAAATTCAAAAAATTTAGGGCATGATGGTTAAGTTGGACATTGCAAAAGCTTATGATAAGCTTAAATAACAATTCATTAGAAGCATGCTCGAAGCTTTTGGGTTTCGAAGAGATTGGGTGGACTGGATAATGACCTTAATAACATCATCCTTCTTCTCTATTTTAGTCAATGGAGGCGCCTATGGAAATTTAAAACCGAAAAGGAGGATCACGCAAGGGGATCCCCTATCCCCTTTCCTCTTTATTCTAATGCGGAAGGGTTGGGTCGAGAAATTAAATCCTCCCAAGACAACAACAAAATCAGGGGAATCAGAATTCATCCATTAGCGGCTAAACAAACTCACCAACAATTCATGGATGACACAATGTTAATGGGTTACCCCTCAGTCCAAGAATCCAGGAAGTTTAAGCAATGCTTCATGAATTTTGGCAAAGCCTTGGGGCTGGAGGCTAATGGTAAAATGTCTCAGTTTTTCTTCTTCAATATGCCTAGGATAACCAGAAAGAACATATGTCAAATCATGGGCTTCCAGGATAGCTCCCTTCCATCCAAATATATCGAAACACCTCTAGTAAATTCACTGGAAAAGAAGGGTTCATGGAGGGAACTTCTTGACAATATAAAAAAAATCTTGATGAACTGGACTCTAAGGCCCCTCAACCTGGCAAGCAGAATGGTGCTCTAAAAATTGGTCCTTCAGGAAATCCCAACCTATCTTCTGGCCACCTTGGAAACCCCGAAAGTAGTCCTGAAGAAGATCAAGAACATGCAAAGGGATTTCCTGTGGAGTGGGAATAATGAAAAAAAGAAGTGGCACTTGGTGAACTGGGAAGAAGTATGTACACTCAAGCATCATAGAGGCTTGGGTCTCAGAGACCCTGAGAAGGACAGTATAGTGAGTGGGGCTAAGCTATGGTGTAGATGGGTATCCCATGACAGAGAACCATGGACATAAGTATGGCATATCAAATACTCTGAAGGATTAGAGAAAAAATAGCTCATCCACTTCTTAGATGACTGTCCAGGGCTGTTAGACACAATTGCTCACTGATAGGGGAGGGTGAATAAGTGGGATTTCACTTGTTTACAATTTCAACTTCTTCTTCAAATCATTTACAAATTCACTTCAATATCATATTCATCAATGAACTATATTTTAGTAATCAACTAAGCACATGTCATTCATCAAGTAAAACACATTATCATCAACAAATTGCAAGAGACATAAGAAATGGTTTTGTAATATTTTGTATTTCTGCAATCAGCGACAACTGAGGGGTTAATCAGCTACACCTGAATCAGAAGCACCAACTTCTATTCCAAGACTCAGCTTGGTCTTTTTTCTCAGATCCAACTAAGAAAAATAGAACAAGGCCCATCTTGTATTTACGTACACATTCTTATCACATTACATACATCATCATTCTATCCATTATTACGTTAATCTATCCATAAGAAAGTCAAATACATCTTCATGTCATTAGTCTAAGCACATCAAAATTGCCATCATTGATGCCACATTAATTTCTCATCTAACTGTCATTTATGCTGCCCTATCTTCATTCTGTTGATCATGTCCATCAGTAACACATCATCATTATTATGTCCTTAACATTACTATGTACATTAGCATGCCTTCATTATGTCCCCTATCATATCTTCATTTGTCCATGATCACGATGACATCAATTTACCACTATTGTTGCCTTAGTGAAGCTCAAAATATTAGAGATAAAAATTATTTTACTGTTGTACCACTGCTCCTGTTGTTGCTGCAACATCATCATCCAAGAATTATAACTTTATCAACCAGCTGCCTCAATCCAACCCAGAGATAACAGATAGACAAAAAGGTTTTAATGTTTCTCCTCCTTCTGTTGTTCTTCCACCGATACTGTCCTCATCTTCTTCTTCCCGACATCAGATATCTCACTTCACCAAAAATACACACCTCATATTTTGCTGTGGATGCCACACTGGGTGGTCTGCCGCCTTACCAAAAAAAATGCAGTCCACTGCTGCATATTCCGAAAATCCTTAGAGTTATATCTTCACATCTATGAAAATGAGAATTGCTAGGGCTGGTATTTATATTGATTTCTCATAAATATTTATGGATTCGACTTCACAAAAATTATTTCAAATTTAATTTCAGTAGGTCGACTTTGTCATCAATTTAATTTTTGTGTTGTCCTCATCAAATATATATTTGTATTTTTAATCATTTTTTTGTTTTTCCACATCATTGATCCACCCTTTCAGGATGCCTGCATGGACCCATAATATATACCCGCGATCTATCTTGAATTATGCCCGGAATGGCCTTCAAATTCTCGTAGGTAGCCACTATGGAATGCCCACAAGGGTTTTTCAAAATTCCCATAGGGTGAGCTTCTCTTTCACGCCTTGTCTCCATTTCGTGTCATCTTTGCCATCAATCTTACCAATCATCAATATTTCAAACATCGAATTTCTTCAAGTAAGCTTTCATCTTACCTCTCCATCCAAAGTAATTGATCACATCAAGTACTGGAACTTCATAATTGTTGGGGGACTCTGACTTTGCATCCATTGTGTGTCCACTGATCTCCTTGAAGTTGGTTAGACTTGTGTTTAAGGCCCACTCTGATACCAATTTTTAGACACAATGGCTCACTAAGAGGGTGAGGGGTGAATACGTGAGATTGGGGTCATCTATGCATTTCTTGTCCTCCATTGTTTTTTCCAAGTCCTAAACTCTTGTTAAGTTATTCAATATCTTCAGACTTGCTTGTCTTCCACTTCAATGTTTGTCCTTTGTCATCAACTTGTCCACCTTACTGCTTCTTGTCATTTCCTCAAGCTCACCATGTCCTCAAGCTTGCTTGTCTTCAACCTTGTCATTAAGCCATCCAATGCCATGTCATCATACTTGCTAATCATTTTACTAATGCCTTACATGTCAATGTTCTTTGTCCTTTTCTACCTTGTCCTTTGTCATCTTGTCAATCTTTTCTTGATCTTTTCCATGTCCTCTTATTCATCCTTTGTTTCCATGTCTTCCACTAACTTGTGCTTGTTAAGTCTTGCTTGATCTTTGACCTTATCATTTTTTCTTGCCTTCTCCAATTCCTCATGCACAATGTATGTGGGTACCATGTCTTTACCAAGTCCTAGGGCCATCTTCAAGATTCCATGACCCCAACAAGTCACAAATGACCACAGAATGGGTCATTTGGCCATGCCCCATGTTTGTCATGTTATCCATGTCATCATCAATCCAGGTCCTTGTCCTTGTCAATCAAGATTTTCCATTAATTTGTTGTCATCAATGACAACCATATTCATCAATATCCCCCTTTGTCATTGATGGAAAACTAATTTCTCTCCCCCTTTGTCATTGATGGAAAACTAATTTCTCTCCCCCTTTGACATTAATGAAAAAGGGTCAAGTAGCCATTAAAGGCTTCACAATACCCCCCCAAAAATTGTATCTTTTAAAAAAACTTCCATGTCAACTTCTGATCTAGGATTGTTGTTGTTAGATCACCACTTGTCATCTTCATGCATACTCCCCTTGTCATGTAGACCTCTTGATTTGTTGAGATTGATCCTTCCTTATAGGGTATTATTGCTCCCCCTATGATGTATGTTGTTGTGATTGCTTCTGTAATTATTGATGTTGCTTAGCCATCTACTTCAATTTGTTGTTGCTTTCCTCAAGAATATAGACCAATTCATTTGCTCATCGTACTCCCCCTATCAACCATGTCATTGAGCTCTTTTTCAAATCTGGTTGAATATACTTTTGTAGTTGTTTCAAGTTTTCCAAGCTCCACCTTATCAAGTATGCTACTGATACTAATTGATACCAATTTCAAGTAAATTGATCCCAATTCACGTTCAAGTAATTTTGCATACTCCCTTTTGGCTGTCAAACTGCCTAAAGAAATTTTGTATCGCATCCATACTTCAAATCTTCTTTTTCCAATCTTCACACATATTGTTCATCAAATATTTTTTGCTGATTTTTCATGCCAAATTGCTCCTCCTGCTGCATCAAACTTCATCAAATTTATGTCTAGTATGTGTTATGTGTTCACAGATAGATACTAGGTTTAGAGCTTGATCAATACACGACCTTTGGAATATAAGAATTCTTTAGGTTTCATTTCTGGTCTATTTCCACATATAACACTCACTGATTGGACAATATATATTTATATATCCACTTGACTCAGTCATCCAAAATTTTCAGAATACATATAGGAGTGCCAGAGAACACTTTTCTTTTCTGCATGTGTTATCATAGAGATCATAGTTGTGCCTTGAATTCCTTCTAGATCAAGGCTTGAATTCAAACGAAATTCAAATCTGCCACTAACCTTCTTTGTCCATAACACTTCAAGTCTACCATTGGATCCATTATGTGTATCGCAGAATTAACTTTGATTTGTCTTCACAAATCTGGTTGTCTTCATACAATGATAAAAATCTCAATAACCAGCTCTACATAAATCATGTAATCAGATACCAACAACATGTGTTTTTTCTAATTATACCCAAAGCTTATTCCACCTAGGATTTTCTTTATTCCTTCATATTTTAACCTTTTCAAGAACTCAGCTTGTCATATGTCTGCTCCCTTTATCAATTATTGTTGTACTTGTCATTCAAACTGCTTGCTTCGGGGTCAAATATTTCACTTTCCTAGTGAATACTTCAAGTTTACATATTTATATTCCAAGTTCAACCAACTTGGATACCAATTTTGAGCTAAGGGAATTGTCTCTTCAATCGTTGACATGTATGGCATTTTCTATTGAAGTTTTGTCATTGACTCTGTCTCTTTCTTCACATTGTTGTGCAATGAAGGCCAAGCTCTATTCTTCCTTAGTCCTCCTAGATAAGTGTTTCATGTAGAATTTATTTCCATTCATATCAGACTTGGAGAGAGGGTCAATAATATTATCATTTAGCATGTACCCATTTCTCACACATAAACATATTGATATTTGTCTTGATCATACTGTTCAGAACCAAAATTAGTTTTCTTCATCATGGATATCTTCCTTTTGTATTAAGTTCTTTGGATGCTTGATTTCTTCAATAGATTCCTTGCTCCCCCTATCATTATGCCACTTCTTTGGATCACCTCACATAGTTCAGAATTCATCCCTGCCTTCTATAACAAACGATCCTTGGATCTGTTACTTATCTTGGAGTGGCCAAAATTTACCTTAGAATTCATCCTCCAATAATGAACTTAAGGTGCACTGAAATCTTTGAGAGACCTCAGTATTGGCTTTCCATGTGGAAGCCATCTTCACTTGTGCATTGATCATCAACTTAATTTAAATCTAGCAGAATGTTTGTCCTTACCCATACCTTAGGGTGTTCTTGGCTAAGACCATTGATCCTTTGGTCTTCAAATCTGTTGGTGTCATTCTTCTTCCAAGATTCATTGACCTTTCTTGCTGATGGGTATGAGAAGCTTCTCATGAATTGTCTTCTTGAACTTGTGCAAACGTGGGATTTATGGCCAACACCACCACAAGTGAAGCATCTCAATGTGTGACAGTTAGCAGCAACATGCCCAATTCGGTCACATGTCCAACATCTAATCTTGTCATTGTTTCTTCCACCAATTCTTTGACAATCCATATCGTTATGACCAAAGTTAGAACAAGAAAAATAGCCATTAAATCCATTTTCATACCTGGGAATTTGGTTCCATCTTGGAGTTGCTCCTCTTTTGAAGAATTTTCTTTGGGGTGCAGTGCTAACTTCTTCATGCATTTTTTTTCTTCCAAATTCTTTGTTTTCATGTACAGGTACATGGTGAGAAAAATTGTCTTTACCTTTGGAATATGATGGACCTGCTTCTGGATTTTTGGGAGACCAAGTGCCACCTTCATATTTTTCTTCTTACTTCTTGTACCCAAGGCCAGACGTGTCAAATGGATACCTTTGACACTTTAGAATTTCATCCAAGATAACTGAACTTTCATTGAACTTCACATGAGATTTTGACTTCTCAATTTTCTTTCTAAGACTAACAATTTCCATTTCGAGCCTCTAATTTGTCTTCTCTTTTTCCTCCAGCTGAATCTTCATGGCTTATTCTATTCTTTTGGCTTCTTCGAGCTGAGTCCTCAAGCCAATATTATTTCTTCTTGTCTCTTCAAGCTCTTTGGGGATTTTATCAATCTTCTCTTGTTTGCTTGCTAAATTAGACTTCAATCTTCCTATTTCATTGTTTTGGTTTTCTAGCTCATATTCCAAATTTTTGTTCTTAAATTTCATTCTAAAAAATAAAGCTTTTGCCTCCTCTTTGTAACTTTCAAATGACCTCAAATCTTCTTCTTAAGTCTCAAATTGAATTTAAGATCAATATCTAACAATGTGCATGTAAGTGCATCATTTTCTTTCAACAAGACTTCTTTTGCATCTTCTGTAAGAACAACTTCATCATCATCACATTCAAAATTATCGTCCATTGAAGAATACTTACCTTCACTTGTATCTGAATCTTCTACCTTCTTTTCTTCTTGCTTTTCATCCTTGAATTCTGCTTCCTTTTCTTTGTCTTGATTCTTCTTTTGGTATTCTTCTTTGAGCTTGAACCAGAGATCCTTGGAAAAGGTGTAATCTTTTACACTTTCTTGAACATGGTTTGATAGTCCATCCTTCAAGAATTTCAAGGCAATCTTATTGTCTTTCTCAATTGTTGTCTTTGTCTTCTTTTTTGGATAGATAGGTGATTTAACCACTATATCTCAAACATCGAATTTATTCAAGAAAGCTTTCATCTTACTTCTCCATCCAAAGTAATCGATCACATCAAGTACTGGAACTTCATCATTGCTGGGGGACTTTGACTTTGCATCCATTGTGTGTCCACTGATTTCCTTGAAGTTGGTTAGACTTGTGTTGAAGGCCCTCTCTGATACCAATTTTTAGACATAATGGCTCACTGAGAGGTGGGGGGGGGTGAATAAGTGAGATTGGGGTCATCCATGCATTTCTTGTCCTCCATTGTTTTTTCCAAGTCCTAAACTCTTGTCAATTTATTCAATATCTTCAGAGTTTCTTGTCTTCCACTTCAATGTTTGTCCTTTGTCATCAACTTGTCCACCTTGCTGCTTCTTGTCATTTCCTCAAGCTCACCATGTCCTCAAGCTTTCTTGTCTTCAACCTTGTCATTAAGACATCCAATTCCATGTAAGCATACTTGCTAGTCATGTTACTAATGCCTTGCATGTCAATGTTCTTTGTCCTTGTCTACCTTGTCCTTTGTCATCTTGTCAAGCTTTCCTTGATCTTTTCCATGTCATCTTCTTCATCCTTTGTTTCCATGTCTTCCACTAACTTGTGCTTGTTAAGTCTTGCTTGATCTTTGACCTTATCATTTTTTGCTTGCCTTCTCCAAGTCCTCATGCACAATGTATGTGGGTACCATGTCTTTACCAATCCCTACGACCATCTTCAAGAGTCCATGACCCCAACAAGTCACAAATGACCACATAATGGGTCATTTGGCCATGCCCCATGTTTGTCATGTTCTCCATGTCATCATCAATCCAAGTCCTTTTCCTTGTCAATCAATCTTTGTCATTAATGTGTTGTCATCAATGCCAACCATATCCATTAGTGGTCTCATATGTGGCGAATGAATTGACACGAAAAGAGTTTGGTCCAAGACCACAGTTTCTGGGAAGTTCGGAATGGCCAGACAGCCCGGGTGTGGGAGGATTCCTGGAAACAATTAGCCCCACTTGGATGTGACGAGGATTTCCAAAAAATAAGGGAATCCTGTCAATCCCAGGGTTTGATTAGGGTAAGTGATATCTGGAAGAATAAGACAGACGAGAAGGACTTTCAAGTATCGACTGACAGGGCATGGTGGGTTCGTTTTGGCCCAGGAGAGGAAGTGGACAAACTGGAAGAAACCCTAGACAACTGACGGATACGAACTCACACAGGAACTGACAAGCTCCGATTTGGTTACAACCAGAAGGGGTCTTTCACAACCAAAGAATCTTACAACGACAACCAACCCACAAACAACAAATGGGGAAATCTGTGGAAAAAGATTTATGGCCCAAAATTACTATCTTTAGTTGGATTATACTGAGAAACCGAATTCTTACAGGAGAAAATATCATGAAAAGAGGGATGGTTGTGCCTTATTGTTGTTGCCTGTGCGAGTCGAAAGATGAGACCACCAACCATGTTTTGGATACCTACAACTTCAATGCTACCATATGGGACCGAGGAGTGGAACTCTTTTGTAGAACAGACCGGATAAGACAACACATGGGCATGACCATTTCTGAGTGGTCTAGCAAGCCATTTGCAAATCCCATCCTGAATCACTTATGGGATATTTTTCCCCACTTTGTGGTAAGGGAGGTGTGGCACGAGCGGAATTCAATAACCTTCCAAGGGAAAAGCAGTACTGTCAGTAAATTCTAGGACACTATCATGACCAGAATGAGAGAAACCGTAAACGTAGGGGCCTGGAGTGAGGTGGATTTGGAAGCCAGTGGGGTGAAAGCCCCCATCCTACAGTTATGGAGCCTATCATGCCCTTCACAGCTGGAAGCAAACAGGATCAGACCCGCCAAAGCTATATCTAGTAATACTAAATGGGAACCTCTTCCAGAGGGGGTGTTTAAGCTTAATTTCAATGGAGCGTCAAAAGGTAACCCAAGCATGGCAGGTTATGGGTTCATTATACATGACATCAGCAGAAGAATGAAAGGTTTTGGCTATGACTTCATTGGGTGGGAGACCAATAATGCTGCAAAAATTGAAGGTCTCTTGCAAGGCATCATAATGCTTAAGGAGAACAGTAGGAATCCAATCATCATAGAAGGTGACTCACTCGTAATCATCCAAATGGAAATCAAACTCCAGAATGGCACACACACTACTAAGGTGGCGCAATCGTGGCACCTGGAAGGCAGGGTGGAGAGACTCCAGGGGGTTCTGTGTGAAGGATTGGCAGCAAGCTTCAGTCACACCCGCCATCAAGGGAATAAGGTGGCAGACCTGTTGGCAATCATGGGTATGGAAACATGTCGTAAATTTAAGGCCAAAGTGTGGAATGATATGACCGATGAGACTAGTCGGACCAGCTGTGTGCGTCTCGTAGATCAATACATGCATGGTAATAATGAAACAAGTTGGGTGGGACACCAAGAAGATCAAAATATCTAATCAAGGCACGTAGTTGATTGATAGAAGGGGGAGTGGCCATGTGAATATCCAGTGGTATTTAATTCCACCTCAATCCAAGGCTCGAACTCCATCTTTTCGCAGAACTGGAAGCATGAGTGCTAGAGAAGGCGAATCTCATTTTTTGTGCGAGCAGAATGTGGTCCAGACTAAGAACCATACCCACAGCATCATGATCCACAGTGTGGAAATGATGCTACTAATTCGAAAATTTTTATTTAGAGAGGTTGGGAATGGAGATAATAACCACATTCGATGTTTCTGCTACGTTGTTTCTATAACAAGAACTTCTCGAACAAGGAAGGTGTTGTTTTCTATAAGGCTTATGTGTGAAAGGAGGGCCGAGAGCATGGGTGGTCGCAAAGGGAGGGGGAAACGTCCTGTTAGTCAAGAGGATGAATCGGGGAGAGGCACGAGAGCGCAACGAAAAACATTGTGTTTTAGCAAGGAAATATGATCTTGAACTGCCTAGCGAGATTCAACAGAGAGTCAACGATGCAAAAAATCAGATGTGGGTGGAGATTGATAAGGAAATCCTTCAGGAATAATTCCAAAAGGCGGAGGACTAGATTTTGGAACTGGGGCACTCTATAGGCAGAGCCATTATGTATGAGAAGATAGTGGCTCAATTCTAGGTAATGAAAAATCTGTTCGGGTGGGAATCCTGGGATAAAGATGCAGTGGAGAATGTGGTTGATCGAATGGAACAATGGAGAGTTGATATTACGGCTGATATCAACCAGCTAAATATGAGGGTCGACCTGCTCCTTAAGCGGCTCGAAGTACTGGCTCCACCAGCTCCGCCTCGTGTGGTGAATTCACATCCTATGGAGGAAGGACCTTGCCAGGGTGGCACCCCGAACCTGCCATATGTAATGCTTTGATCGGGCCAGAATGAGAATTATGGGATATGGTGGGGAACATCACTGGCCTACAAACATGTTTCAGTTCGTATGGTTAGTTGGATTTCAGTAGTCTGGAGGCTTCACCCTGTGGTAAGCATAGAAGTTTTTGTGCAATCTTTAAAATGCGTAATCTTGTTAAGTTTTTCTTAGAAATTGTATGCATCTCGGTCCTATGGAGAATGCTAGTGTAAGGGATTTTCCAGTGACTTTTTGCCAAGTTTATATGGGAAAGGGTGTTTATGTGGGAAGAGCTAGGAAGAGGCCGTCGTTTCGACCCAGTCTGATAAACTTCGATTGTAATCTCTTTTGTTGATAATATAATGACAAACTCCTTACTTAAAAAAAAGTTCTCAATGCACCTAAAAATGGAAATAAAGTTATTAGGAACCATATACAAGTGTCAAAGTTACCTGCATCTTGGAATCTTCATGTCATGTTGTTTGACATTAACCTTTCTCAAGTACAACCAAGCTACTCATGGTTGTTCTATTTGTTGCCTCACTTTAGTCCCAACGAAATCCAATCAACATTTGTGTAGCATAATCTATGCTTAGGTTAAACATGTCATAACCTCGTATTACTTCTTCTCCGCCTCTTAGTAAGTGTAGATCATGCAATATGTTTTATGATTATAGAGTTGAGTGGAGACCAACAATGTGAAAATGTCAATGAACTCGTTCTGTGAAATCACATTGGAGGAGGCATTGAGGATAAAGGAATCAGAGAATGCATCAGAGGTGGTGGTTGTTAGCATGGGAAGTCCGCAGTGTGAAGAGACACTGATAACTGTATTGGAAATGGGAGATGACAGAGATATCCATGTGGTCACAGAAACGAGTCTTTATCCTCTTGTTGTGGCAAAGCTTCTTCAATCCTTAGTTTCCAATGTACAGCTTGGCCTTCTCATGCTTGGAAAACTGATTTCTCATGTCAAGTTCGAAAGAACCATAATTGTTTAATTATGTGAATAATCAGAGGTATAAATTCAATCACAGAGTCTCTTCTATAAATTAAACTGTAATCATTGTGCAGAGAAAAGTGAACCACTCCATGATTGTTCTTGACATCGTAGTTATTCCTCATCATGAAATTCTAGCAACGGAGACACACTTACAGTTGGTCGTAATAGTTACACTACAAAACAATACACCGATATTATTCACTATGATGAATCCCAATTCTCAGCTTCTAGGTTATGGAAACATCCATGCCTCAATCGACGTTGCAACAGTGGCCTCTGGAGAAAACATGGCCAAAAACCATGAGAGAGCAACGCAGTTCTCAGCTTCTAGGTTAAGGCAACATCCACACCTCACTCGACGCTGCAACAGTGGCCTGCGAAGAAAACACTGGAAAAAAACATGAGCAAGCAACCAAGCAGGAAGGACACATAATGGAAGGAAAAATTACCAAAAGTATGAGCTCTCTTGCTGTTGATTTGTTTCTGTCAGATAGTGATCCTATTTGTGCTCATGTTTTTCCAACACATGGGAAATAAACGAGTGGAGGAATATGAGTGGAGGAATCTATGTTTTATTATTAAACATTAATATTAGTATATATTATTAACACACATTTTTATTTTATTTTATTACAGAAGAAGTTTAAATGTGGGACAATTTTGTTTTTTTTGCAAAATTATGATTGGAATCTGAAGATATTTTTTAAAAGAATTAGATTTTTTGTTATTCCTATTGTGGTTTTGAATGTATAAATGAATTCAATGATTGTGAATACCCTAGGGCATCTTGATTAAGCAATTTTAACACTGATTTTTGAGAATTTAAAAAATTCTTCCCTTCCCATATTTTGTCAAAATCCTATCCATAAGTGTTGTAAAAAAGAAGCGAAATTGTCGCCCATTTAGACTACTCATTTTGTTAGATATATCATAGACATCAAAATCCACCTTATGATCTATAAACTTATTTGACTTATGTGTAGAGTATGTCCACCTATTTCCTTTGCATTTTGTTGTTATTGGTGGATCGGTACATGCATATGGTGTAAAAATATGAAACATGAGGAATGCATAAGCTTAATGAATATCATTAACATTTTGTAAAGCATTAAGACCATGTTTGAGGTATCAAATATTTAACCTTTTTGTTAGTATGTAGGCTTAATTTATGGACAAGATGATAAAAATTTGCACCAAAAATAAAAGACCTGTGCATTTTAGAAAAATGATATAAGTACAAATAAAAATCAATAAAAATATAAAGTAATATTTTTTCTTTAAAATAGTATATAATTCAAATTTGCATAAAAAATGAAGTGTGTGAACCAAAATGAATATGTGGCTCATATTTAAAATCATGGTTGAAAATGGACTTAAGAATAGGTAGTTGGAAAAAGGATTTGTTTTTGTTTATGCAACTTAAACCGCTAGGATATTTGTGTAGGAATCCCACAAACCATCCAATCTCATGTGTGGTGGTCTTGAGACATGTGTTCATGGTGCTTGAACCTAAGGATATTTGTGTAGGAATCCTTTAGGATGTTGTATCTCTATCCCAACCAATGTCGGGGCCTTAGGATTTTGTTTCCCTACCAAAATTGTGGTTAAGGCCACAAGATCCATTCATTGTGCATGAAAGATCTCATTGGAACTCATATCAAACTCTTAGGGAAAAGACCCCCTGGTGAGGGCTTCTGTCAGTGTGTCGAAATTTTGTTCATGGTGCTTAAGATCAAGAAGGTTCAATTAGGACTTAACGCCCTTGTTTACACACTTGACCATGTGACACAATCTATATCCATTTTTAGAGAACAAAACCTACCCATGACACTTGTATCACACTAGAAGGCCTCCAAAGAACCCCTACAAGGACTTGTTTTCCTTGACCATGTACAAGGCCTTGCAACCCATCCTTAGTGTCAAAATATCTTAATATCATGTATATCAAATCTTGATGATAAAAACCCCTAAGAGAGGGTCTATACTGTGATTTATAGATGTTCTTCATGGTGATTAAGCCCTAGAAGTGGCATCTAGGACACACGGTATATTATTCTCCTCTTATGACATTGGATAAACCTATGAATACATTCTTGGTGCACAATTAAACTATTGATGACATGCATAACACCCTTTGAGGTGATTGTTAGCCACCATAGGTCATATGTAGAGGTTTGAGGGCTCGTTTATAGCGCTTAAGCCTAAGAATTTTTTTAGGGCTTGAGCATAAGGATTCCCTCCCCCAACCAATGTTAAGGGCTTGATGATGTTTTTTCTCTATCACAACCATGGTTAAGGCCTCAAGACCCATTCATGGTGTAGCTAACATTTTAATGGCACCCATATGGGGAAAACACCCCTTATTGAGGGTCTGTGTTGCTATGTCTAGTGTTTTTTAATGACACTTGAGCTTGAGAAGGTTCATTTAGGAATTAAATCCCTTTTTTACCTCAATGAACATGTAGCATGGTCCAAACCTATTTCCAATGTAGAAAATCTACCCATGACACTTATACCCCACTCAAAGACCTACACAAAACCCCTACAAATAACTAATGTGTTGGTGCGAGGGCACATTCAAGGATATTGAGCTTGAGAAGATTCAACCATATCCTTAGCCACATGCTCTCCTTCCTTGACCATGTTCATGGCCCTGTGATCTATCCTTGGTGTACAAAATCTCCTAATTCCATCCATATCCAGCCTTGATGCCAAACACCCTCTCGAGAGATTTTCAATTGTGGTTTGCAAGTGTTTTTAATGAAATTAAGCTCAAGAAGCGATATTTAGGTCCTAAGGCCTAGGTGTTTTCCTCCCCTAACCATGGTACTAGATCTCTAAAAGAACTTCATTTAGTGCTACCCCTTGTTTCCCCCTTAACCATGTTTATACCTGGAATAGCATTTCTAATGCACAAAAATCCTCCTTCCCTCCCCTCAACCCCAACCCCTCCTCTCCTCCCACCCATTACGTCCATGCTAACCCTTTCCGCCTCTTTCACCTCTTCATCATCATCTCACTTTACCCACATCTGGTTCCCTCCACTCTCTCTACCCCCACCCCTCTCACTCTCATCACTTCCTCATACTCGATGATTCTACACTCCCCCATACCCTTTGGCATCTACCAACCCCTTCAATCTATAATAAATCTCCATCATTGAAACCTATTTACCCATGTATGCCCCTATTCTTTTCATACCTCTCCTCCCCCATCTTTCCTTGACACCCCCTCAACTCCTACTGCCTCTCTACCTTTTTCCACCCTTTTTCTAACATGTTCTCTCGTCACCTATATACCTTTTGCACCTCCTTAACCATCCACTTTGCAACCACTCTAGGTCAACCCCTCTTCATCTCTCCCTTTTCTCTAAATACCCATTCGCCCATATTACTATAGTACACATTTCTTCTTTTCCCTAGTTATTAATGCCTCTTCAACTCTTATCACTTACATATTCAATCCATGCCACCTTGTACCCCCTCCCCCTCTTGGTCCATATGCCCTCACCCAAGCCCTCTATTCTCTTCCCCAACCCCTCATTCTTGCTACCTATCCCCACCTACCCAACATCACCCCCCTATTTGATCCCACTAGTTACCCACGCTACCATTACTCACACAACACACATTCTATAGTTCATTTAACCCCTCCCACTCACTCTTGTTTCTATTATATCCCTTCCCCTCCTTATTCCACTATCTAAAACCATATTCTCTTCATCACTATACCTCCTCACCCTCCCCACCCCTCCATTCCCATCACTTTTCCAACCCTACCCTTTCTATCCCACCTCTTTGTTCTTACTTCAACTCTATCTCCTATGTCCCTTCACATCATAGCTAACCTCCTCTTTCTATTGCCTATTGTCCTACCCATCCTTAACTATCCTTCGCCATCCTTCTTCACTTGCATTCCCCTCTGCCCCTAACCATACTCACCTCCATTTTTCTGGAATATCATCACCATTCCATCCCTCACCTTCATTAGTCATATACACATATGGTCCCACTTTTCCTATGCCCTTCCTAGAATTATGCCCCCCTCCAACCATCTCTCTGCCCATACACCTCCTCTCTTGCCTCAATTGTTTCCTACCACTGCTACTCCTACTCTCTCAACCATTGCTCCATCAATTATTTGGTTCCTCTTCAATATCTCACTCCCTCCACATCTCCACCTCCTCTCCATAAACTCTCCCTTGACCCCAACCCCTATTTTCCTCCTTTTCTCTCCACTCCGCCCTTTTCCTAGTCAATTCTTCCTTAATCTAGTCAATCTGAAGCTTTAGCCTATGTTATACTATCTTAACCTTTCATATCCCAAGGTTACCTAGCTTCCCTACTTTAACCTACCCATGCTACTTTATAGCATATTAAACCTTACGTCACCCTACCTTTTAACCAATCTACCATATATTTTCCTACCATACCTTAGACGATATTATCCTAAGCTTATCCTACCATATCCTACCTTACCCTACCCTACCCTACCTTAAGCACAAGTTAGCTTATCCTCACCTTAAACTATTCTTCCCTAGATTAAACTAGGCCACAATTTCTTAGCCAATGCTAGCCTAACATACCCTAATTTAAGTAGGCTTGTGATAGTCTTGATTTTAATCATAGTATATAGTTATCTTGCTTATAAACAAAGGAATGCACACACATTTATAGTGTGGGTACACTTATATTTTTAAATTATGTGCAATGTATGCATATTGAATGATATTGTGCTATTTATGTGTTTGGGATGGATGGATGGTGTGTGTTGTTGTTTGTAGTCTCAAATCCAATCCTTATACTATAAGATACAAATTGCAATATACTGAGCAATTAATATTTTTTATTATTGAAGAAGAATAAGAAATAAAGAAAAAAATTAATGGTAGTAATCAACATGATGCAAACAATTAGAGTCGCCTAATTGATTTTACTGTAATTTCCTAGACGTTATGGATTGCATTTGTCACATTGAATTCACTAAATTTCCTAGAAATTTTAGGTTGTATATCATGTTTTCTTCGAACATGATATGTCTATATTAATCATAGTTAACTATAGTAAATCTATGAACTTTTACATCCATGCATATCAAATTAACTTGTTAATTTAAATTTCATACCTATAAAATTAACATGGTACTAATTGAATGACAATGTGGAGTTTGCTTTTCCATCAATTAAACAACACAAAGCTAAACATAATTTTTCAAATAAGGGCTCACTACTTTGTAACTATTTTTCATCCAATTTAGCTATTCTCTTGCTCCTTTTAATTGTGCTTGTTTTAATAAACATAATTTTCAAGTAAAGGCTCACTCATCACTATTTTGTAACTATTTTCCATCAAATTTAGCTATCCTCTTACTCCTTTTAATTATGCTAGTTTTAATATTGTATGTTGGTAGATTGATGTAATTATGCAAATAACAACTACTTCACACGTGAATAATGTACACAAAATCGTAGTGATAATATTTACACACCACCCTTAACCTATGCCATGCCGCATCTAAGAAGTGGAACATGTGCCATCTATTAAGCTAGTTTCCATCCATGCATGCATCATACAATTCAAGCTCAAGCATGAGAATCTCCAATATGAACTACCTTCCCTACTTTACCATACTCCATGCTACTTTATATCCTATTATTCCTTACGTCACCTTACCCTTTAACCTATCTACCGTATCTTTTCCTACCATAACTTAGATTATATTATCCTAACCATTTCCTAGCCTACCTTAAGCATATGTTAGTTTATCCTACCCTTAAACTATTCTACCCTATATTAACCTAGGCTACAATTTATTGGTAAATTGTACTATGTTAGCCTCAACACTACATGGAAGAATATCCACCATTAAGTTACTCTTTCTTCTTCACGTTAATTATCTTATTACATGATCATATTCTCCTTCATGTTAATTATCTTATTACATGATCATATATAATTTTTATTTACATTATAATGTTGTTAATGTTATTGAAGTAAAAAGAGTGCCAAATCCAAAGGATTTATAGATCCATCCATATCTCGATTATATGAATTTGAATTTAATTTTTTATCAATTCATTGCATCTATGTATAGTTGTAGATTGTATGTATATTAAATGACTTTGTGCTATGTACATGTGTTTGAGATGGATGATGATGTGTGTTGTTTCTTTTGCTTAGGTTGTATGCCACATGTTGAATTCACTAAATTTCTGTCTAGAAATTATAGGTTGTATGTCTCATATTCTCTTGAGACATGGTATACCCATATTAATTATGGTTGACCAAAATAAATCTATGGACTTTTACATGTATGCATATTAAATTAATTTATTGGATTCAAAAGATGCATTTCTATAGTTGGGTGGGGAAGCATTTGTGTATCCCAAAAATATAAAGAATGCATGCATCATGTATTGTAGCATAATGGTGAGAGAGAAGTGCACGTGTGTGCCATAAAAATTAAAATAAAAAATAAAAAATGCATGCATCATAGTGATGAGAAGGAAGTGATTGTAAGTCCCATTATTAATAAATAAAAAATAAAAATATAAAAAAATAAATGCATGCATTGTGTTGTAACATAGTTTAGTGTAAAGGATTTTTCATCATTTAGACAAAACATAAACCTAAACATAATTTTCAGGCTGTGACTCCTACTTTGTAGCTATTTTCCATCAAATTACAAAACACTATTAATTTTATCAATTAAACAAAATATAAACATAAGCTTGCTACTTTTGACTATTCTTCTTGTTCCTTTTGATTGTGCTTGTTTTAGTTTTGGACCTAGTGGTTGAGACTCTTGTGTTAATGCCACTCACCTAGGTTCAATTCCTTGTACTAACTTAGGATGTGTGTTTACTGGTGCTTCGTCCTTTTGTGTTGTACATGAAAAGATGGGAGTGGATCTTATGGTGGTTTATGCTTCCTCCTCTTTTAGTTATCAAACTACCCAAAAATCCCTTTGACACTTAATTTTTTGTAAACCATGGGAATTAGCAACCTCCCAAAGTTATATCCAACAACCCGCAATTTATTTTTAAACCATGGGAACTTAGCAACCTCCCAAAGGTATATCCAACAACCTGCAAGCTAGATATACCAATAACTTGAGACTCGGTAGGGGTCGAGACGTCCTAAAGCCCATTGAGGTGAGCTTCTACTTGTGACTTAGTAGGTGCGGAGAGGTCCTGAAGCCCACTAGGGTGAGCCTCTATCCCAGAGGTGGCCTACCCTTAGAGCCTTGTCACAACACGTCAATGAGCAACCTACCCTGTTGATTTTGAACTTGTGACCTCCACAGAGATAACACATATTCTTAACCATTAGGTTCACTCAGGTGCTCTCCTTTAATACTGAAATTACAACAAAAAGTTGCATAACTCTAGGATAAGAAAACACCAAAAAAATCTAAATAACTTCTATTCCTTTTTCCTATTTTTATTCTCTTCATTTTATTTAATTACGTTGATAGACGTTTTTATTTGAGATTTGGAGTGGACTACTACGTCCATATTGATTCTATCACAATCGTTCAAAATTTGAAATAAACAATTATAAAAAAAATATAAAAAATAACTAGAAAAATATAAGGAATAAAAAAAAAATTCAAAAAAGTTTGCCATTCCATAACTATCTCTTAACTATTTGATCCCTAGACGTGATCGAGCCACATCTTAACGATTTGATCCCTAAACGTAATCGAGCCACAAACTATATAGATGTGCTAGTTGTATTTTCCTCTATCATTCAATTTCATAAATCCATCCTCAACCATCTCACTAAACACCTTAATTTAATCATAATATCGTGTTATAATTATAACAAGCCAGCCTATGACGCTGGCTGTTGTGATTCACGCTTTATTTGGCGGGTGTGATTCCGCGCTGAACAAATCCAGGCTATAACGCTGCCTTTTCTATGTAGCTGTCTTATTTAGCTGGACATCATAGGTTAAAATTTAATTAAATTATTCTTAAGAGCCGGGCATCACTGGCAGGCGGGTTTAAAATCCACGTGGCATTTTTCGATCCTTCAAGTTCCGGTGATAAAGAAATGAACGTTGAAGATGGACACTTGAGGAGAGGCAGGTAACCGGGTTATTCAGCGACAATGGCAAGGCCTGGCATGCTTTTGTGCTCTTACCAATACACAGCTGGCGCGCACACATACATAACCATCATCGCTGGGTCGGACGAGTTTAGGTGTGCCACGTATGCATGTGAGGGAAGATGGCTGCGTATATGGCTGTATTCCGGCAGTCGGATTGATGGTTTATGTGAGGGAAGAAGGGTGCATGAATGGCGGTATCCCGGTATTGGAGAAGCCGTCGGATTGATGGTTTATATTGCAGCAGGAGGCGGTGTTTGTGTGTGTATTGTAACTGTGAGGGTCTGGCACACTTTATTTCCTGCGCTCTTGCCGGTGTGAAGTTCTTGTTCTTGTTCTTGCCTTCTTTCTTTTCTTGTTCTTGCCTCCTTTCTTTTCTTGGTATTCGACGTCGACATTTCTTGTTATTTTCAGCGATTGCCTTCTCGACGGTGTCGGCCGTTACTCTTCTGATGCTCTCTGTCGCCTTCTTGCTGATTAATCTCTTCGTACCTTCCGCCAATGCGCAGGCTCCCGCCCCTGCTCCCATGCCCGACGGTAAGATCTCGTCCCTCCATTTTATTTCGACATTGTGGACCTTTAGCGGATTCGTAACGGGACTTTTATGTAACGTAAAGGGAATTGATAAAATGAATATTGTTGTTGCAGGACCGCCACCGACCAAGGAATAGCCTACGTGCTCTTGTTCATGGCGCTGGCTCTGACGTACCTCATCCATTCCTTCGACGCCTTCCATTACAATCTCTTTTGAGGTTCCGGCGATCCGTTATCTGTTTCTTGACAGAAAAGAAAAGAACCCTAGGCGGAACCGTGTATATCAGGTTTACATTCGATTTTGATGTCGTGCCGGGCAGATCTGAAGGATTGATTTTGATTTCAATTGATAATTGTTTTGTCGCTTTACTTCATCTGAATTTAAGTTATTATTGAGCAATGCTATGCCATCTTTAAAAATTTCTTTAAAAAACTTATCACTAAATGCTATTCTAATTCTTCAGTCTGCTCTTACTGCGTTCTTTAGAAGCTGGCTGTCGGCTTTTTCTAGTCTCAAGCGTGATAATCATTTATCGATTCTCATAAATTATTTATCGATTCTCAGCCTCGCGGGGAAACAAATGTATGTGCATTGATAATAAACTCCTTGAATTCTTCGCAATAAATTATTTATCGATTCTCACACTCCCGGGACAACAAATGTATGTGCGATGATAATGAATTCTTTGCAGTGATTGGAATTGTGGCACATGAATATCTGTGAAAAGTTGAAGGCGTTAAATAAGAATATTATAGTTGCGCAACACTAGCGCTCCACCCTTTGTAGGGAAGGTACCCTGAGTAATTGTATGGAAATATTTTAATTCCAATGTTGAAGAGTTGGTTCAGTGTTGCATGTCTCACTATATTTCTTGTCAAAGGTCACCTTTACCAGTAAATTTCATCGGATTCATCTACAATTTTTTTCTAAAATTTGATTGAATATTTTATAATTGGACGATCTATTTTAAATTTGATCAAATATTTTATAATTAGGCGATCAAGACGGTACTTACTCCATCCATGTGGCTAGTCCGCCCATCCCTTCATGATTAGCCCATACCAACCCCGAGCATGGGCATGGCTGGATTCTACCTTGCTGGATTCATAATTTCTTTTTATTATAAGTCTAGCAAAATTCCATTCCTACCGGATGACTTGCTTTAGCTTCTCATCCTATTTTTTGATCTCTGTTATAATTTCTTTGTTAATTGTGATCATTTTATTCTCACCGGATTAGGTCAAGGCTAGCTTTTAGGCAGATATAGATGACTTACTTAAGCTTACAACTTCTGAGAGTTAGTTTACAGCGCCTAAGACAGCTCTTACAACCATACAGCTAGATAACTAATATTTTTTTATATAATTGGTTCACTAAGCTCTGCTCGAGGCCTTGCTTTGTGCGTCCAGCTTGCTGAGGGATCATATTGGTTTCGTCCCTGAGACAAGCATAGGGCGAAATTAGTTTGAACAAAGTGCCAAATATAAGCGAGGGCGAACTCTTTCGTGTCAAGGCTCTTTCTTTGTATATAATCTCCTGTCCTGCTATATGTGTTTCACATTTCTCATCTTCTCATCCATTTCAAGAACTTTTTAACTTTTTATATTCAGATCAGCATTTTATACATCCTCTCCGTTGATATAAAAATAAGATCTTTAATTTGTTTGTAGATTTATATTCCTATATTGAAATCAAGGGGCTATTATTGAGTTCAACTGCTCCAAAATGTGCTCAACTAATGCAGAGTAAAACAATTTAGAACAAGTGCCAAATGGTCCGATGAAAAATGCTGATCATTAAGGTTGTGTTGGTCACAATTATCCATACTATTAATTATCTATTTATCATTTATTAATTATTTATATATAATTGTTTATTTTAAATTTCTAACCACTTCTATATTCTTTTATCACCTATCAAAATTATATATATATAATTGTTTGTGTGGAATTTCGAACAACTTCATCTAATTAATTTGGATAGTACACTTGTCACATCCTTTTGCAATCTTGGAAAAAAAGCATAGGCCATATTACATTTGGAACTAAAGAGAACATTGATATTGTGTATGTTTACAAATCACCATAATATATTCTTATTATTTTTAAACCTTTTATATATTATCTCAAATTTTGGATTTCATGTGTTTAAATGCATCTTGATTAATATTTAAATAAGCTTTAATTCTTTTTAAATAAAGAGTTAACAATAATAGTTTTTTTATTAAATAACATTTACTTTATATTTATATTAATTAGTTTAATGTTTATATGTCATTAATGGAAAACTATAACTATGTGGTAATTAATTTATACTAAATTGCATTTTAAAAAAGTTATATGGATAATTTGGATTAAAGTATTTATACAATGTAATGATAATTAGTTTATACTAAATTACATTTTAAGAAAGTTATATGGATAATTTGGATTAAAGTATTTATGCAATGTAATAAGAAAACTCAATCCAACTCAATGAGTAATAAAGAAATATATAATTATATAATTGTTTTTATGCACTTTTTAGTTTATAGCTTTAAAGGTTAGTTCTACATTGTCTAATTATATGTGAAATTATTTATTTTTATCTTTATTTTAATATTTATAATCTACTAAGCATGGAGACTATTTTATTATTTAAGTATATTTTGATTATTTTAGATAATTACAAAAATAAAATATGATAAAACAAATAATCATTATTGTATTTTATGTTTTTTTTAAATATAATGTAAAAATAAATTTTGTAAAAAAATTATGATAATTATTATTTAAATTTAAAAAGAAAACTCAAAATTCATTAATAAATTATTAAAAAATAAATTAAAATATAACATTTAAATAATATTAAAATATTAAATATATTAAAATTTAGTTAAGAGTTAAGAATGATATTAAAAATAGAATCTAGTGAAAACTTGAAAAAAATCATAAATCCTTGGTCCTCAAAATTCATAAAAAATGCAAAAAAAAAACATAAATAAATTTGTTTTGTTAGATATTTTAAAACTATTAATATTCTAAGATATTATTGTTTAGTTAAGTCATGCTCTAAACGGGTCAATTCACATTGAGAAATGGTCAATTGATGTTTATTTGTAATTTACATTCTAAAATTTAGTCTAAGATGATGACACCATTTCCAAAAAATTGAAGGCAAAGATATGAAATCTCCAACAGACACAACCATAGGATATGCTTTCATTGGATATGGTCCAACATGCATCAAATTTCAAATACATGTAAATAATATGCCATGATGCAAAGATAAAACTAATTACTAATGGATATATTAATAACATTTACAANCCTTCCAACCATGATAACATTTACAATAATAGATGTATATTATTTATTTATTTAAGTTGAATGTCATCTTAACCATTGTTAAAGAAAAGATTAAATAGTGAAGTCATCTTCATAAAAATAAAACGAAATTTAATTTAAAATTAAAAAAAAATATAAATGAATTTTTTTAATAATAAATTTATATATTGAACTAACTTTCTACAACCATAAAAAAGATTGATGAGTGATGGTTGATTTGAAATATGACTATTAAATTGAATTAAAAGTATGGAAGAATTTTCTATATGTGGCATGCCATTTCCCATATTGGCATTTCAAGTATCTCAATCGATCAAATTGCAAATTGCAATGCATATAAAACCGTATTTATAATTTGTATTATGTTCATTGCATGTGTTATGTATACATGGAAACTATACAAAATGAGAATTTATTCACGATTTGACATACATTAAATGACTTTTATAACACAGATGAAAACAAAAAGTGGCCATGAGAAGCTATTATGGTTCCTTTATATCCTAAATGGCATCACGTTTTAATTAATTGAACAATGGAGTTTAATAATTAGTTATTCTATTGGGTAATATGAACAAAGTTTTATGTATTACAAAATGTCTATATGGTATATTTGAGTTACAACTGCGATATGATGGCTCGATGGCTACTAACAATGCCACCGCTACGCGTCACACTTAACACTCCTAAGAATCACTTACCTGAAATTGCTTGCCGCAAGCAAGCCGGAAGGGAAACCAACTGAGAGAGTATCAAATGGATGAAAAATAGTGACTGTAAACCGATCACAATCCATTCAAATATAATTATTATTGTATTAATAACTTATGACAAATACTACAATTCATTAAGTGCATGAGTACATCGAAGCAGAATAAGTCCTTTGCCTTTATAAACCAATCAAATTACAAATAATTTTTTTTTTATATATTTATGAAAATTTATAATAAGTTTTATAAGGTTAGACTTTGTAAAAATTTGCCTTTATAAACCAATCAAATTGTAAATAGATATTTTTTAATATATTTAAGAAAATATATAATAATTTTTATAAGGTTAGACTTTGTAAAATTTAAATTTTAAATGGTCAAACATAAACTAATACAAGATAACAAATCGATTACATAATAACCTGTTTGCCACAACGATAATAACTTTCTATGGATTTTCACCAGCTAGCTACTTTACTTTTATATATATATATATATATATATATATATATATATATATAATATGTTGTAAAGAAATAGTTCTTTAGTTTCTCTTTTCTCTTTAACAATGTTGAATGCCATATGATGTCATCCCATTAATTAAATGCCATGCCAAGAAAATATGATTTAAACAAAAGAGAAACTAAAGCTTGTAATTCAGAAATACATGCTGTGGCTATATACGGATGATCCAAAACATCGGATAAGCGAATAAATCATAGATTGTGTTTTGTTTTTTATAAAACTCTATCGTCGTAATTTTTGTCGAAGTTGTTGACAGTACATATTTTTTGGTTGTTATCAATGGAAAACAATATTTAGCATGTTGCAAAGCATTTAATGCGGCTGCAGCAGGATTGATGGTCATTGAATCTCGAACAGTTCAAGATCCAACGGTCACCAAGCCTGTTGTAGCCTCATTAAATGCTCTGCAGCATGCTAAATATTGCTTATCATTATCAATAGCCCATTCATTGTATCAGGATATGATACATACTTATAATGGATCAGATGATAGATAATGGAGTTATGCTAATGAAGGGCCACACTACTTAGGCGTGTTTATAGTTCGAGATTTAATTCGTTTTTGGGATATGGTAAAAATAAATAATCCAAACATTACCAGACTTAGATATTATGGAATATCATAATAATATCTCCACTTTTTTTTGGTGTCCTTTAAAATTCTTCATTGTTAATAATGACACAACTAAACTAGGTGTGTTTACTATATGTGTTTACACGATGTTTTTGTAACGAGCATTATCGAAAGTAGTTTTATTTATGTAACTTATTTCATGAAGTGCATGGTTTAGGATACGTAATGTAGTGGTAGGCTGAGAGGCTAGATTCCAGTCATGTAATCTCCTTGATACTGATTAATGAGGTTCAATACTTTGTTGCGTGGATGTTTCCCTTTATGGGGTTTTACCATATTAAATTGTTTTTTTGTAATGGTGCTTGTCTTTGTTTCTTGTTTCTAAATTCAACAAGTGGTATAAGAGCGAGGTGAGTGAAGAAAGACATCGAGGGGGAGAGAGAATCTAGCTCTGAAAACACCCGTGTGAAGTGGAGTTGTTGTTGTCGCTTGGAAGCTAGAGGACCGTGGAGAACACGCCATGGAGAGGCTGCACCGTGTGGAGAAGAGTTTCTCTGTGTTTTCCATCAACTCACCATAGTAAAGAGCATGCTTGGAGTTTGACGGGAAAAATTCTCATCAGGCTTGGAATGAGTGTTTTCCTTTCCTAACTATGGCACTAGATTTCTAAAAGAACTTCATTTGGTGCTACCCCTTATTCCCCCTTAACCATGTTTAGACCTTGAATACCATTTCTAATGCACAAAAATCCCCTTTCCCTCCCCTCAACCCCAACCCCAACCCCTCCTCTCCTCCCACCCATTACGTCCATGCTAACCCCTTTTGCCTCTTTCACCTCTTCATCATCATCCCTCTTTACCCACATCTAATTCCCTCCACCCTCTATATCCCCACCCCTCTTACTCTTGTCACTTCCTCATACTCGATGATTCTCCACTCTACCATACCCTTTGGAATCTACCAACCCCTTCACTCTATAATAAATATTTATCATTGAAACCTATTTACCCATGCATGCCCCTATTATTTTGATACCTCTCCTTCCCCACGCTTCCTTGATCGCCCCTCAACTCTTACTGCCTCTTTACCTTTTTCTAACATGTTCTCGCATCACCTATCTACCCATTACACCTCCTTAACCATCTACTTTGCAACCACTTTAGGCCAACCCCTCTTCACCTCCCCCTTTCCTCTAAATACGTATCCACCCATATTACTCTAATCCACATTTCTTCTTTCCCCTAGTTTTCAATGTCTCTTCAACTCTTATGCCTTACATATTCAATCCATCCCACGCATGCCCCACTTTGTACACCCCTCCCCCTCTTGTTCCATATTCCCTAACCCTAACCCTCTATTCTCGTCCCCATCCCCTCATTCTTGCTACCTATCCACACCTACCCAATTACATCAACCCCCTATTTGATCCCACTAGTTACCCACACTACCATTTCTCACGCAACACACGTGCTATAGTTCATTTACCCCCTCCCACTCTCTCTTGTTTATACTATATCCCTTCCCCTCCTTATTCCATTATCTAAACCCATATTCTCTTCATCACTATACCTCCTCACCCTCCCCACCCCTCCATTCCCATCACTTTTCCAACCCTACCCTTTCTATGCCACCTCTTTGTTCTTGCTTCAACTCTATCTCCTATGTCCCTTCACATCATAGCTAACCTCCTCGTTCTATAGCCTACTGTCCCACCCATCCTTAACTAGCCTTCATCATTATTCTTCACTTCCATTCCCCTCTGCCCCTAACCATCCTCACCTCCATTTCTATTGAATATCATCACCATTCCATCCCTCACCTTCATCGATAATATCCACATATGGTCCCACTTCTCCCATTCCCTTCCTAGAATGTTGCCCCCCTCCTACCAACTCTCCACCCATACACCTCCTCTCTTCCCTCATTTTTTGCTACCACTGCTACTCCTACTCTCTCACCCATTGCTCCACCCATTATTTGGTTCCTCTTCCATATCTCACTCCCTCCACATCTCCATCTCCTCTCCATAAAATCTCCCTCGACCCCAACCCTTATTTTCCTCCTTTTCTCTCCACTCCTCCCTTGGCCTAGTCAATTCTTCCTTGATCTATTCGATCTAATGTTTTTTCCTATCCTATCCTATCTTAGCCTTTCATATCTCAAGGTTACCTAGATTCCCTACTTTAACCTACCCCATGGTACTTTATAGCCTATTAAACCTTATGCCACCCTACATTTTATCCAACCTACCATATCTTTTCCTACCATACCTTAGACGATATTATCCTAAGCTTATCCTACCATATCCTACCCTACCCTACCCTACCATGCCCTACCTTAAGCACATGTTATCTTATCCTAACCTTAAACTATTCTTCTCTAGATTAAACTAGGCCACAATTTCTTAGCCTATGCTATCCTAACATACCTTAATTTAAATAGGCTTGTGATAGTCTTGATTTTAATCATAGTATATAGTCATCTTGCTTATAAACAAAGGAATGCACACACATTTCTAGCGTGGCCACACTTATTTTTTTAAATGATGTGTAATGTATGCATATTAAATGATTTTGTGATATCTATGTGTTTGGGATCGATGGATGGTGTGTGTTGTTGTTGTTTGTAGTCTCAAGTTCAATCCTTATATTATAAGATGCAAATTGCAATATACTTGAACATTTATTATTTTTTATTATTGAAGAAGGACAAGAAATAATGCAATGGTAGCAATGAACATGATGCATACAATTAAAGTCGCCTAAATGATTTTACTTAATTTCTTAGACATTATAAATTGCATGTGTCATGTTGAATTCACTAAATTTCCTAAACATTTTAGGTTATGTATGATGTTTTCTTCGGACATGATAAGTCCATATGTGCATATTAATCATAGTTAACTATAGTAAATCTATACACTTTTGCATGCATACATATCAAATTAAGTTGTTAATTTAAATCTCATACCTATAAAATTAACAATATACTAAATGAGTGACAATGTAAGCCTTACTTTTCCATCAATTAGATAACACAAAGCTAAACATAATTTTTAGACAAAGGCTCACTAATTTGTAGCATGAACTACCTTTCCTACTCTACTTTACTTTACCTTACCTTACCTTACCATGCTACTTTATAGCCTATTATTCCTTACGTTACCCCACCCTTTAACCAATCTATCATATATTTTCCTACCATAACTTAGATTATATTATCCTAACCATTTCCTACCCTACCTTAAGCATATGTTAGCTTATCCTACCCTTAAACTATTCTACCCTATATTAACCTAGCCTACAATTTATTAGCATATGTTACCCCACTGGGACATCTCGGCCCCTGCTAAGTCATAAGTTATTGGTATATCTGGCTTGCAGGCTGTTGGATATACTCTTGGGAGGTTGTTGTTCCCATGGTTAAAAAACAAAATACACTAATTTAAATAGACATATGATACCCTTGGTTTTAAACATAATATATATCTATATTGCTTATGGACAAATGAATGCAAATTCATTTAGTGTTGGTGCGCTTAGGAATGAATGCACACGTTCCTACATGTTATCTCATTTTTATGTCCCTGACGGGGGGCATTTATAAATAGGTCAGGCATATTAGTTTGGCCACACGAACTTCAAATTTCTGAAAAAAACTAGTGTTTAACTTTGCAAGAGTTTTAAAAAAAAATTAATTCGTTAATTTTTTAAAATTTTGATTAGTGGCTAGGTGAATGACGTCAGGTTTGGAATCCAAGCCTCAGGCTTTGGCGACGGAGGTGACAGAAGCAGGTTTTAAACCGGAATGACGAGTAATTAATGTAACACATCGCACCCTGACGATCAACAAGACATTTCTCCTTCCACCATGAATTCTACTCATCGTATCGTGATACCCATCATTGAATTATTATTGTTTTAGCTATGTTTCAGTGAATGATGGCTTAATTCAGTTTTGCATGGAGGAATGGAAGACTAGTATTTGATCAGAGTAGACATGGGTCTTGTAAGCTGGTGAAGGTTTGAGTGAGAAATTTGTGCAAGAGTGGGCACATACTTTTATTTTGTGGTGTTGAGTGAGGAGGAGAAAATGAAGTTGAGCAATGGTGACCTGGTGGAGGTGTCCAGCGATGAAGAGGGGTTCAGAGGGGCCTGGTTCTGTGCACAACTTGTAAAAAAGTAGGGGGCGGGGTACTTGGTGGAGTACAGAGACCTTGTGAACAATGAGTCTGAAACAAAACAACTAAGGGAGAGAGTAGATAAGATTCAAATAAGGCCAAGACCTCCAAAGCAGAGTAAATATCAGTTTATTCACAATCATGAGTATATAATATACTTCTTGCAGACAAAATAAGAGATGATATTTAATCATGCCAAACTGTGCCCCCATCTCGAATTCATAGATAACAAATGGGTTGAAGCTTCCAAGGTATGCACATTACTTCTCTTCTTTCACTTCACGGGAATTGGTAGTGTTTTTTTAATGAATGACATGATCATTTTTTCCCTTGGATTAGTCCTCAAATGGGTAAAGTTCTTTTAAGTTTGTTGTTTTCCCATTGTTTTCTTATTCTTCTGTAATGTTCTTTTCTTATTTCTTCCACTGTCCAGGATACCCTATTCATGTTCGAAGATTTTTTTTTTAACAAATTAGGTCCAAATCTCCTGTTCTAGGCTGGCATACTTTTAGGTTTGTCCGTGGACTTCTAAGTGGATTTTGCTGTGTCAAGATCTCTGTCAATTAGGACGCTGAGGTTCAGATATTTTCCTTTATAACGACTATTATTGGTAATCTAGCCAGCGTTATAGATAGTATATTGTTCCTAAGTTGTCAATATTAGACATGGCAGCAGTCAAGGGGCGGGTTAAGGATGAGTTTAATGATTGTCACAATGCTTTATTTGTCATCTTAAATTCCCCATATACCTTAAATTTCTTGAGAACACTAGATGATGAATTTTTACTTTTATTAGAGGTGCAAGTGCTAGTCCAAGGTAGTTTTCCCTATGCGTTATGTTGTATTTGTTCTGTTGCGTTGTGGGAATCTTCCATTTTTTGAAAGGCTGTATTTGATTATTTTCTGTGTGAGGAGTTCTGTGGTTGGATTTTATGGCCACGAACATCGGTGCTGGGTGAATTTCCAATTGCTCTGTAATGTTTGTACCGTCTTTCTCTCCCATTCTATTGCAATATGTCTACGTTTGTTTCTTTTCATGATATATCTTCTGTTGTGCAATGAATTTGACGTTGTAGGGAATGGTCTGCACCAGTAATTTTATTCTCTCGCAGTCCTAATGTTTTCATATTCCATGTACCTTGTTCGATGCCTAAGTTCGGATCTAGTAAGTGTGTTTATCCGGACTCTGCCCTTGTATATTGCGTGCACAGTTTCTTAAGGTTCTTTTCATGTGTCGATTTCATCAACTCATCTAATTTGCACAGGGTAAACTCGCCTTTGAATAGTGGTGAGGGGTGATTCCATGAAGATGGGTAACACTTTTTGGCCAAATTTGGCGATGAAAACCTGATTTTTTACTCATGTGCTAGATAGAAGCCCTCAAAACGCATATATGCCATGTGAATTTTGACTTGCAGTAAAAAAACAAATTGTAGAATATTATGTTGGCTTCATAGTGATATTTTTTTAAAAATATTCCGATGTCATTTAATGTGTGAATTTTTGCATTTAATGAACTGTGTGACCTTAAAATTTTGAAGAAGATAATAAGTGGCTCGTGTCCACATAGAGTAATTCAATCTTGCATTAATAATTTAAAAAAATATATATATGAGCATGATCTACATAAAATGCAGTGTGATGTGCATATTTTTTTGTTAATTTTTTTCGCATTATACAATTATTTATTATTTTTCGAAAGTGACCACATTCGATTTCAGCATCGTTTTAAACACATATTTGTCCACGTAAAGGAATTTTTTCTATTTTTTCAAAAATTGAAAAACCAAAGATACCCTATTGAAGAGGACACGTCGATATGTGATGTGTGCATTTTTAAGAATTTTTTGGCTGTGTATTTTTAACTCTGCAGATTTTTCTTTGAGCTGCTTCGAAGTTGCAGTGTGGTTTTCTAAGTATAAGTTTTAGAAGTAATTAAAAAATAAATTTCATATGAATGCCAAAATGCTTGTATGATACCTCAATGGATACAAGATTCGTTGGTGAATTTATCGGTATCAACTCCGCTCAGTTATGTGCTAGGAATGGCAGGGTTTACACCTCTGCAAGGCACAGGAAATTTTTCATTTGTTTGAATGTGGGCTAAGTCTGTTTTCTTAAGCCCTCGACCAAGGTATAAACCTCGACCAAGGTATTTAAATACCTCGACCGAGGTCTTAACGAACCCTCGACCGAGGGTTTGTAAATCCCTCAACCGAGGGTTTGTTAAACCCTCAGTCGAGGGTTTGTTAAGACCTCGGTCGAGGTCCTAGTCATGCAAACTCCTTTGGATCAAAATCCCGTGAGTGAATTCAAACATTAATGACACCTACAAACATTAATGACACCCCAACCATCTTTCCCACCTGAATTTTTTATCAAACTCTATATAAACATAATTCATACTAAGCTAACTCTCCTTCAAAATTGCCTAATTTCTTTGAAAAAATGTTTGTTTTGTAATACAAATTTAGCATTGTAGATTGTTTTGCAGGTATCAATTTGGATTGTTGATCAATCACAATGGGAAGCAACCAACGTCGAACAAGAAGAAATGAAAGAAATCAAAACAAAATTGAAGAGAAAAGAGAGAAAGATAAAGAAAGGAAGAGGAGAAAAAGAACAATCTTGAGAGAAGAAGAAATTCCAAATGAAGCTATGATGGAGGAATCAAATCCCATTGATATAGGTATAATTTCAAAGTTATGCAATTTGATTTTCATTTTCATAGTTTACAATTTGATAGTTGATAAATTTCATAGTTTACAATTTCATAAATTTCATATTCATGAATTTACAATTTGATAAATTTTCGTGAATTTACAATTTCATAGTTTACAATTTCATCAATTTACAATTTACAATTTACAATTTCATAAATTAACAATTTCATAGTTTACAATTTCATAAATTTACAATTTACAATTTCATAGTTTACAATTTCATAAATTTCATATTCATGAATTTACAATTTCATAGTTTACAATTTCATAAATTTACAATTTACAATTTCATAGTTTACAATTTCATAAATTTCATATTCATGAATTTACAATTTCATAGTTTACAATTTCATAAATTTACAATTTATAATTTCATAAATTTACAATTTCATAAATTTACAATTTCATAAATTTACAATTTACAATTTCATAGTTTACAATTTCATAAATTTCATATTCATAAATTTACAATTTAC